>CM051372.1:11023289-11045340 GCA_028015245.1 Cardamine occulta | reverse complement strand
GCGGATTTTAACCATCGTTCGTATTTCATTCTTGTCTATTTGTTAGCGGCCACATTTTCTGGCTTACAAAGCATATCATAAAGTTTTCTTAAAACAATTCAGCTAATACCATTTCAAGAATACAAACCAAACTTAAAAGGTTCTTTCTTTGCTTTCATAATTCCATGTTCTAGGAAAAAACAACACGAGATTAATCTCTAATTCAAATCCAATGTTAACATAAAAGTCACTTTTGTTTATGAATCTCACTAAAGCTCATCAGATTAAACAACTAAAAACATTGCAAAAAAAACGAAAGAGAAGAAATGAAAATGCAGATTTCTTGGATGTTTTCAAGACTCAGGTGCTCATGGCCTCTCCATCTTTTGATGCTTCCTTCTGCACATTTCCACCAATACAGATTTGGTTATCATCACAACAATCCCACTTTCTCCTTTTATCTTCTTATACATATGATTCAACATTGTATTAATTTGAGATACTTACAGTTAGTTTCGCAAACATGTTTCCGTAAAATTTAGCCTCCTTTTTGTTGAACTCTTTCATTTTCTCCTTCAACCGCCTCTGTTCCAACTTCACTTCCCTGTCATTTCGAAAAAAAAGTTTAGCAGAGAAATCCAAAGTTAAATCTAACATAGATAAAGAGTTAAGAGTAAGAAATAAACCTGTTGTTGGGATCAATCTCAAGGGCCTTCTTGACATCAAACTCAGCCAAGTCTAAATCAGCCATCTCCATGTAGGCTTGCGCTCTTCTGTATAAGGCCTTCACATTGGTGCTTTCCAGTTCTAACACCTAAAATACGAAAACACCATTTCCATCATTTCGTTCAGCTACTGCTTAATCTGAAAGAAAGAATTTTCGAAGTCTTAACCACCAATTAATTACCTTTGTGCATAGTTTTTCAGCCTGCTTGTAATCTTTCAACTTTAGTTTGCAGGCTGCATCGTTTAGATTGCACGCCACCTTCAATGCTTTTGCTTGCTTCTTCTCTTCCTCACTGAAGGATGTGTCGTATTCAATGAATTTGACAGCCTGAGAAGAAACTAAACCATGTGAGATTACGTTCAACGTAAACTCAAATATCAACAAGCACTTCATATTTATATTACCTTCTCGTATCTCTTGGAAGCCAGGGCATATTTGCCTGCTTTAAACTTTGAATTTCCTTCTTCCTTCTTCTTACTAGCAGCTTCTATCTTCTCCTCAGTGTTCATGTCCCATGATTCCCTTTCCTAAAAACCCAGTGGCAAACAAGTGTTGGACACTACTACTAGTACTACCTTATTGGCTGAATTGAGAACGGCATAAGCATCCAAAACTGCACTAACCTTGTCGAAAGACACTAGGTCAACCTCATAATAGACGGTTGAGTTTGGCGGCACCACTGCCAATTCCTGTTGTGACTCATTAGAACCAAAGGCATACTCCGGTTCTATGGTCACCACTGCCACTTCACCCTTCTTCATCTTCATGACAGCTCTATCAAGTCCATCAATCACTTGCTCTGTTTAAGAATTCAGCAAACCATGACCAAGTAAATGAGAACAATTCTGCTACATCCATGGGGAAGTTTTGAAGAAAATCTGGGAAAGTGTAGCTAGTTACCTTCATCTGTTTTGATCTCGAAGAGTTCCTCATTTTCACCATGACCTTTCTTAACAAATACAGTACCATCTTGAAGTTTTCCTATCAATTTCACTGCCAGAAAGAAACAACAAAAAGACCCGTAAGTAACAATTATGAGATGACATGATGTGTGTACTAAAATACAATATGCAAACCTTTCACTACTGCCCCCTCATTAGGACGATCATATCCTTCCCCTTCCTTCAAGATTTTCTTCATAACCTTGTTATCATCAGTTACTTCTGAAACTGTTTTCCAAGAAACTAACTCCAGACTGATCTCAAGTGTCGCATTTGGAGGAACGGCACCTTCACCAGCAGAGGCGGGCTTACCCTTCTCCCCAAAACCATCTGTCTCATTAATAAGCAGAGTGGAATAAGAGACGATGTACACACAATACCAGGATCAGTGAAAACAAAATTAAAGTAAATTGTCTTACATTGTGGTTTAACTGTCAGAAGTACTTTTTCCGCTTTTTTCATGGTTTTCACAGCCTTAGCAAGTGCAGGGCAGAAATGTCCTATAAATGACATAGATCACAAAAACTGTCAGAGAGAAACTATATGATCTGACATGCCAATCATTTCCAACTAAGAAATCAGAGTACTAACCTTCTTTAACAGTGAACTCTACACCATCAGATTTCCCAACAACGAAACCATCCTCAAGTCTAGCCTCGAACTTAACTGATAAACAAATACACAGGAAAAACCGTTAAACCCGAAATGAAACCCACATTGAATCTCTAAAGTAAATCATAAGAGAGTGAACACACACCAAGAACTTCATCGAGATCCTTAGGGTTTTCCCACTTCTCTCCAACAGCAAGAATTTTCTTAAACACACCACCATCTTTGCAAATGTCTTTCACACTAACCCATGTAAGCAACTCCACATCAAACTGAAGCGTGGCATTCGCAGGAATTGTTGGCGGTGAACCAGATTCACCATAAGCTAACTCTGAAGGGATAGTGAATACAGCATTTTCACCTTTCTTCATCGTCTTAATACCAATATCCCATCCTTTAATAACTTGACCTATATAACCACAAAAAGAATAAGTACTTTGAAAATTCAATTCGGAACTTCAAAACAATGGCAGCTCAACTCAATAATTCAGAAAGCTCGTTGTTAAGTTGATATCTTACCAAATTAGTCTTCCTAATACTCTAGGTTACTGATAATCACAAACCCAAGATACGGAAATTATTAGGTCTTTGGGACTGATTTAACCTAAGCTTAACCAATCATACTAACCGATTTGGAACTTCACAACAATGGCAGCTCAATTCAATAATTCACAAAGCTCGTTGTTAAGTTTATAACAACCAAATTAGTCTGCCTAACACTCTAGATTACTTAGTTTTTACAGATAATCACAAATCCAAGATCCAGAAACAATTAGGTCTTCGCGACTGATTGAATCAAGCCAAATAATCGTAATCCAGAGATCAGATTCATCACAAACCTTGACCAAGAGTGAATTTGAAAGGCGTTGCTCTATCACGGCTCGAATCAAACTTCGTTCCATCAAGCAAAGTCCCAGTGTAATGCACTGAAGAAACAGATCAAGTTCAGCTTCATCGAAAGAATCAAAACACAAATTGAGCAGCTACTGAAATCGAATTCGATAAATAAATACCTTCAACTTCATCGCCATTCTCAGGAGTTTCATATCCTTCACCTTCCTTAACAAGCTTCTTCTTCAAACCTTGTTGGATCTCTTTCTCTTCTCCGACTTTGAGATAGGAAGCGGCGTCACCGAAATCCATGTCGTCGTCTTCGTTCATTCCACCGACGGGAGGCATCTGGAAATCTTCATCCATCTTGATTCCAAACAAAAAAAGCGAAGGAAGCTTGAAGACGAATCGAATGAGAGATTAGAGAGAAATAGTTTTGAGAGGAGAGTGGAATTGGGGGAATATGTTTATATAAGGTTTTGAGTTTTGGGTGAACAAAAAGGGTTCTAGATAGTTCCTAGACCTTGGAGAATGATTTAAGGAAAAAACCTTGATAAATTTTGGGAAAATACCCTATTTTATTGTTGATTTAAAAAAAATACACCCATCAAATTCTTTTTTTGAATATTATTTTTGAAAAGTATTACTATATGAATAGATAACATGATATATGAATAGATAATATGATATATAAACATATGACATGATATAAAAATATATAACAAGATTTAGTATCATATATTGTGATATATTGATACGTGATTATGTATTAGTAATGATATTCTCAGTTATACCAGTATATATAAAAAATATCGCAAAATAGTTTGATATATACCGTTATGAAATTATATACCATGTTCCATCTATTTCATTTTTATAAAGCATCTTTGAGCATAATATCTATTATGTTCACCTTTATGAAGCTCGAAACTCTAGTTGAACTATTAAAACGATGAAGCTTGAAACTCCAAAAAATTAACTACTAAAATTATAATGATTAAAGGGTGTCTTTTAATCGAAAAATCAAACAAACTTAATAAAAAAAATTACTACTTCAAATTCAACCAATTTGAAAAGAATCAAAATATAATAATCTGAGATATTTTGTTTATAATAAAGAAAGAGAAAAAAATGCAAAAGGGAACAGAAAGAGTTGCATAGATGTAAGTGATGAAGTAAAGTCATTTTTTTTATATATTTGGCATAGAGTGCAATTAATCTTTATAATTCCACAATAATAATTAATTTGGAAATTTAAATTATAGTTTATTTATTAAAAATGTAATGTAAATTTAGAAACTAATATGTCTTATTCAGTATATCTTATCCGGTACACCATCAAATTATTCCAAAAAAAAAAGAATATACATAAGGTATTTTTCAAATATGTAACATAAATATGTTATTTTTCAAAAAATCCCAAAAATCTATTATTCAAGAGAGATAACGAAGTTAATTAACTAACATAAAAATTGTTTGAGAAAGCACATATGTTGTTCGTTTCAGTTGTGATGCCGTTAAAAGGTTTGTGTACTTTTTTATTTTTTATTATGTCGGCATAATATCTATATTAGACTTTAACTACATCAATCACTTTCTAACTGTTTATTTATTAGGCAAAATTGTCAGATAGTAAAATTTTAAATCTTTTTATTTTACTTGTGATATCATACTATGTACACTGATGTATTGTTTTTGAGTGATATATTAATCTATTTATGTCTTGATATTATATTAATGGTATTCTCACGTAATATATAAATATATAACATGATATTTGAATAGATAACATGATATATACACATATGATGTTTACTCCCTCATTGATAGTAACCAGTAGGAAAATAGTTTATAAATAAATTCTCAGAAACTAAAATTCTATAGGTTTGGCTAAACATTCGGCCTAAATATTTTGGGTTTGACATATTCTTGATACTCTTTCCTTCAAATATTTTTGAACTGTCACGTTTATTTCGTGTACGCATGCAATATGATGAACTTATCTCAATTTTATTTTGAATTTTCTCATTATACATATTTTTGGTTACAAAATATCTCTTCTTAAAAAGCAGAAAAAAACTAAAAATGCAATTAAGAAAATCCAACAACAGAATAATTCAAATCCAAAATTTATCCACAAATTCACAAAATTTTAAAATTTCCTAAAACAACGCTAAGCTCTAACACTAACTTCTTCATTTAAATAACCTAAAATGCCTCTCATCTTTAATAAATTTCACAAAATTCACAAAATTTGATTTTTCTCTTTCCTTCTTCCATTTTACATAAATTTAAATTTCTTCTTTCCATAAATAACTTTTTAACTGTTTATTTATTAGGCAAAATTTTCAGATGGTAAAATTAGAAATATCTTTTATTTTACTTGTAATATCATACTATGTTTATTGATGTATTGTTTTCGACTGATATATTACTGTATCTATGTTTTGATATTATATTAGTGGTATTCTCACGTAATATATAAATATATAAAAGGATATATGAATAGATAACATGATATATAAATATGTAACAAGATTTAGTATTATATATTGTGATATATTGATATGTAACTATGTATATAAATATATATTAGTAATGATATTCTCAATTATACTAGTATACATAAAAATATATAGCAAGATAGTTCGATATATACCGTTATGAAATTATATACCATGTTCCATCTGTTTCATTTTCGTAAAGCTTATTTGAGCATAATATATATCATATTCACTTTTATGAAGCTCGAAACTCTAGTTATACCATTAAAATGATGAAGTTTGAAACTCCAAAAAATTAACTACTAAAATTATAACGATTAGTGAGTGCGTTTTCATCAGAAAAATCAAACCAACTTAATAAATAAAAAATTATTACGTAAAATTCAACCAACTTGAAAAGAATAAAAAAATAATAATCTGGGATATTTTTTATAATGAAGAAAGAGAAAAAAGATGCAAAGGGGGAAGAGAAAGAGTTGCTTAGATGTAAGCCATGTTCTAAAGCGCGGGCGTCGCGACCGCTTAATCGGCGGTTAGGTGTTATGCGGTTAGAAGCCGCCAGGATTTGTGTTATGCGGCCAAAAACTCAAAAATCTAAAAAAAAACTCACTTTTATGATTTTTAACCTTGAAATCGGATGTTGTGGTGTTAATCACTCATGATTGAGTAAAAACATGTCAGATCGGCAAGAATTATGAGGGAAAAAACATAGAGCGATGAAAATTAGGTTAGAGAAGCTGCATATATGGGGAAAAAAATGAGGGCAATTTCGCCCTTTAACAATTCATTAAAGTAAAAGGAGTCTCATCTATGGCTTTGCTTACCACCATACCCAAGCTGATCAATCTTCGCATATTTAATTTTTATACATATTTATAAATAAAATTACAAAAAACAAATCTCTGATTAATCTCCGTTTAATTTTCAATTAATTGATTATGCGCCAGGCACTCTTCAACCGCCCGACTAACTCCTAGATTTATTTCAAACATGGGATGTTGTAAGTGATGAGGTAAGGTCATTTTCATTTTTTCGCCACCCTTTCTAACAACATCAAAAATTACAAAAATATCACTTTCCTTTCGCTTAATTGTTTTCGATTTCTTTGGCATAGAGTGCAATTGATCTTTAAAATTCCACAATTATAATTAATTTATAATTTTGAATTATAGTTTATTTATTAAGATGTAATGTAATTTTAGAAACTAAAGAAGGATAAATATGTCTTACCCGGTACACCATCAAATATGTAAACATAAACATGAAATTATTTCAAACATGGGATGTAAGTGATGTGGTAAGATCATTTTCATTTTTTCGTCACCCTTTCTGACAACATCAAAAATTACAAAAATACCACTTTCCTTTCGCTTAATTGTTTTCGATTTCTTTGGCATAGAGTGCAATTGATCTTTACAATTCCACAATAATAATTAATTTGTAATTTTGAATTATAGTTTATTTATTAAGATGTAATGTAATTTTAGAAACTAAAGAATGATAAATATGTCTTATCCGGTACACCATCAAATTATTCAAAAAATATACATACATAAGGTATTATCCAGTACACCATCAAATATGTAAACATAAACATGACATTTTTCAAACAATCCCAAAAATCTATTATTCGAGAGAGATGACGAAGTTAATTAACTAACATAAAGATTTTTTGAGACCGCACATATGTTGTTCGTTTCAGTTGTGACACCGTTAAAGGGTTTGCATACTTTTTTTTATCTTTGATTATGTCGGCCATAATATCTATATTGGGCATTAACTACATCAATCACTTTTTAACTGTTTATTTATTAGGCAAAATTGTCAGATAGTAAAATTGGAAATCTCTTTTATTTTACTTGTCATATCATACTATGTTTACTAATGTATTGTTTTCGAGTTAATCTATCTATGACTTGATAGTATATTAATGGTATTCTCACGTAATATATAAATATATAATAGAATATATGAATAGATAACATGAGATATAAACATATGATGTTTACTCCCTTATTGGTGGCCCAATCAGGAGGAAAATAGTTTATAAATGAATTCGCAGAAACTAATATTAATTCTAGAGCTTTGGGCTAAACATTCGTCATGAATATTTTGGGTTTGTCATATTCTTGATACTCTTTCCACCAAAAAAATCCGAACTGTCACGTTTATTTCGTGTACACATGCAGCATAACGAACTTATCTTAACTTTATTTTTAATTTTCTCATTAAACATATTTTTTGTTACAAAATATTTTTTTTTGAACCATTGGCTCATTGGCTCACACGAGCTGTTCTTACTCAGACACTTGCAGACATTAGCTACGAGTAAAACTCGGAAACAAACTAAAAATGCAATTAAGAAAAATTAACAACAGAATAATTCAAATCCAAAATTTATCCACGAATTCACAAAATTTTAAAATTTCCTAAGAAAACCTAAGCCATAATATTAACTTCTTCATTTAAATAACCTAACACGCATCTCCACTTTCATCAATTTCAAAAAAATCACAAAATTCGATTTTCTTCTTTCTTTCTTCCTCTTTTCATAAATTTAAATTTCCTCTTTTCATAAATATTTTTTTTAACTCTTTATTAACTAGACAAAATTGTCAGATAGTAAAATTCTAAATTTCTTTTATTTTACTTGTGATATCATACTATGTTTACTGATGTATTGTTTTTGAGTGATATATTAATCTATCTATGTTTTAATATTATATTAATGGTATTTTCACGTAATATATAAATATATAATATGATATATGAATAGATAACATGATATATAAACATATGACATGATATATAAATCTGTAACAAGATTTAGTATTATATATTGTGATACATTGATATGTAACTATATATATATATATATTAGTAATGATATTCTCAATTATACCAGTATACATAAAAATATATGGGAAGATAGTACGATATATACCGTTGTGAAATTATGTACCATGTTCCATCAGCTTCATTTTGTAAAGCTTCTTTGAGCATAATATCTATTATATTCACCTTTATGAAGCTCAAACCTCTAGTTATACCATTAAAACGATGAAGCTTGAAACTCCAAAAAATTAACTACTAAAATTATAACGATTAGTGAGTACGTTTTAATCGGAAAAATCAAACCAACTTAATAAACATATATAAAGATGTAATGTAATTTTAGAAACTAAAGAAGGACAAATATGTCTTATCCAATACACCATCAAATTATTCCAAAAAAATATATATAAAGTATTTTTCAAATATGTAAACATAAACATGATATTTTTCAAGAATGCACATATGTTGTCCGTTTCAGTTGTGATGCCGTTAAAAGATTTGCATACTTTTTTCTATATTTGGTTATCTCGGCCAGAATATCTATATTGGGCTTTAACTATATTAATCTTTTTTTAACCATTTATTTATTAGGGAAAATTGTCAGATAGTAAAATTGTAAATCGGGCCCAATAAGACTGGTGAATAACCTAAGAACTGTGAACACTGAACAAAGCCTGATATGGAAGAAAAACAAGACTTATTCTTAAAACATATAAAATTAATATTTTTAATTATTCATTTATTTATTTAAGTCATCTAATTCGGTGATTAGGAAACAGCCAAAGCAATTTTTGTAGTAGAACAATTTTTTTTGAAACTGGGGAATACAGACCAAAATTTAGACTAGTTCTTCGAAATCCATAAAATTTTGAGTTTTTAAAGGTGATTAACTATAATTGAAGTCATAGTAGAACATGATCCATGTTTTTCAACCATACATTCATTAAATGTTTAATCCCTTATTTATAAACAGGAAAATAGTTTATAAATGAATTTCCAGAAACTAAAATTCTAGAGGTTTGGGCAAAACAGTCAATCTGAATATTTCACGAACGAAAAATAGAAATGAGTGAGAAACGAGAAAAATTAGCTCGGAGCAAACTAATCTTTTAGAATAAATTAAAGAAAACGGACCACTTTTCTGCCGACTGCATCATTGAGACTAGCTAGATCCATGATTTTGATATACAAAATGAATCTTCCACTCACTCCAACAATTTGTTGGCAACAAACCACTAAACCACAAGATTTTATTAGGACTTGTATGAAAGTAAAGTTAATTATGGTGATAATTATTTTGAGATTCTGAAGTTTTCTCTTGACACTTATAAATTTTAAAAGCGTCACATTTTCAATCTTCTGATTTTGCAATTTCACAAAATTAATTACCAAAAGATTTATAAAAAGAATAGTATAAATAAAATAAAAAAGTTTTCAACTTCCAACATATGATTAAAATATAATTATACTCTATAAAATTTTATCTTCGACTAGCAAATTTAATGATTCTACATTCTAGTCAACGTTTTTTTCCAGATTTTATGCAATTCCACGTTGTTGTACCAATCAGAACACAGAAATTAACTTCCATAATGTTATGACAAAAACATGTATTATTATTGTCTTCCACTAGCAACGTAAACGGTTCTAGGCATGTTTGAGATGGTGTAATCAAAGCTCCTTCTCGGCTTTTCCTTCGCTGGGTGGTTGTCCGTTCACAGCAACAAGCTCGGTGTCGAATATAAGTGTTGCCCCACCTGCAAATTCACCACACATTCACTTTGTTTATTTATTTCAATCTTTTTTCTTCTGGGCAGATTAAAAAGCTCAATCTTACTATAGTTAAAACCATATCGCATCCATATCGTGGAACATCGAGTCTCAGTGCAATATCGCCTTCTTAAGCAATGCCGATAGAGTCAAAAATTTACACAACCCTATTTCTAAGTTCTGATGCACTTATGTACACATGCATTGTTGATTTATAGTTTAAACGTGTGCAGCATTTTTTTTTTTGGCTCGTCAATTCAGTATTATAAGTTCTTTCCAGCCTCATCATTAGACAAGAAAATGGAACAGAACAATCTACTAGCCAAATTAAGTCACCACAAAGAGAATACATTGTGGAACTTATATGAAGCAACATAACATTAACATACCTGGAATTTTTGGTGGTGAGCCGTTATCACCATAACCAAGTTTGGATGGGATTTTCAGCTTTCTCTTCTCACCTACACAAGCGCCCAATAAACCCTGGTCCCATCCTGCAACATTTAAAAGTTAACAATATGTGATAACACCAAACCCTAAGCACCAATCCCCAAGCTCCCGATAAAAAACACGAAACAAATCTATTCAAACGGCATATCACAAAGAAGGGGACAAAAGATGGAGTTGCTGCGATGCAATTGCAACACACCTGGGATGACTTGACCAGTTCCAAGCTCAAACTCAATAGGGTCACCTCTCTCAAAACTTGAATCAAAGACTGTTCCATCTGTTAACTTTCCCTGCATGAGAGGACTACATTAATCTCGCCAAGCATTTTTCAAATCAGAATCATTATCTTTGTTCGTTCTAAGCTATCTAACATCAACATTTTACTAAATAATAATGAAAATAATTCCATATTTTAAGCAAATCATCATGCCACTGATACTATCAAACAGAATACATTCAAGCAAGCAGGAGAAGGAACCTTCCCAGCAATAGGTTATACAACAACTAGTGTAGAAGCCTCGATAAAACTTACCCGATAATGGACCTTGATCTTGTCCCCTTTGTGAGCCTGAAGATCACATTTCTGAGGCTTGAACTGTAAAAAAAGGAAAAAACGAAAGCAAGGGTCCAACTTTTTCATTTACTTTCAAAAGTAACAAGGCATAGAAGATTAGAAAACAAAATCAAAACCTAAGTGTCTATTGTAGCTTGATGCAAATGATTGTAAGCAATAATAAAAATTAAACTACGTAATAATGACCAGTATTATCTTTTAAATCACGCTAATTAAGATCAAATTCAATTGAATCTGTAGTTACACTACGTAATCATTAAGATCAAATTCAATTTCAAGAACAGACTTCTACACAGAGAATTAAACATGGAAGTTGAAATTAAGCTCCGATTAGAGACGTGGAAGAGTGGTTTGGCTCACCTTGACACCAATCTGCAACTCTGTCACGTCACCTGACTTCTTCGCATAAGCTGAAGATCATCATCACAATCGACGACAAACATCAGAAGAAATCAACGGAGATCAGATCGATGAAATGAATCAAATCGAAATCGAAAACGATACAGAAGACGCAATAAGAGAAGATTGTTTTACCTAATGTTAGAACCGTAAGCAGAAGCAAAACTCCAACAGCTTTCATGGCGGATGCAGAGCTCATCTCTACGTTTTCGATCTTCGATCTATCAGTCAATGATTATACGGTAGATCTGTTTCAGGGTCTTCTTTGACGAACTGAATCTAATGGGCCTATATCGTATTAATATATAGGCCTACTCAGCCCATATACAAATCACTTGGTTGTTACTACTATCCACAAATTTCTCTTCACCTCATTAACGTGGTTCAAGCGGCGGATCACGGAGTCATTCACATCGTGCCTTGCTTGGTTCATATATCTGTTAAGAACATTGGTTTCAGTACATTGATAAATTTCCGGCAAAAATAATTGATACAATTCAATTTTCAAATCGTATCCTCAAGATGGAGTTTCATAGATGTTATGAAGATAAATCTTGAAAAGGAATTCCCTAAAATTAACGAAAATGTTATATTTGGTTTGCAAGTAATATTAGTAACCATAGATATCCTTGAGGAGAAAGAGTCATATAATGGTCATAAGACCTCATCTACACACAATTCAGAGAACATCATGATATACGACAACACCATCTTGAATCCTTGAATTAATAAAAAACAGCAGAATAACTCTAAACTATCATGCCTTGAGTCTTCAGTCTTTGAATCAGTAATGATCTAAAAGAACACAGAATCTTAAAGATCAAAGATCAAAACTTGATTACCCGTATAATTTGGAACATTACCGAGATCCGGGGTTCACTCACTAGAGTGCCAAAACACAGACTTGGCACCAAACAGACTAGATCTTTTAGCCCTTTTCGAGTTAGAAGAGCTAAGCGGATTGATCGATCGCCCTTCCCAATCAATCATCCCTTTTTCAAAAAATACACCTCGTCCATCAAAGTTCTATAATTCCTTTCACCCATCACCGGATCCTTTTGCTTCCATTCCTCAAGCACCTCAAGAGCTTCATTACCTCTACCTTCCCTACACAACTCCGCTAAAACCGTATTATAAGTCAACATATCCGGAGACAATGAATTAGCCAACATATCATACACAACCTCGACCGCTTCATTCAATCTCCTTTCCATAGCAAGACTACAAATCAAAACCATGTAACAACTCCCACTAGGAGCCATCCCTATGATTCTCATCTCTTTATAAAACCCTAAACCCTGCTCAAGCCTTCCTTTTTCACAAAGCCCTTTCATTAAGTAACTATAAGTATAAGCATTAGGCTCAGAGCCATACAAAGCCATCTCACGAAACACTCTTATAGCTTCATCTACTTCAAGACACTTAGCATAAGCTTTGATTATCATATTCAACACAAACGTATCTGGAATCACACCATTCGATTTCATCTGCTTCGTAAGCGATCTAACAGCGTGAAGATACACATAACACACATTCAATTTGTTGAATCTCTTCAGCAATGAGCTTAGAAGCAAAGTGTAGGTTTCAAGATCAGGTTTTGAATCATCTGATCTAAGCATTTTGTTATAAACATCAAAAGCTCGATTGAAAAGAAACTTACGACCACAACAGAATCTGATGATTGAATTGTATAGAGGAACGCTAATTTCACAAGCGCCGGCGATTACTTCTTCAATTAGTGTTTCGACGAATTTATTACGTTTTCCGATGATTGCTTGTTTGATCATAGTGTGGTAAGCTTCGTGAGTATGTTTATAGCCTCGTTGCTGAGAAGTCCAACGGAAGATATCGAGAGCTAGATCCGGATCAGATTGGGCTCGTAACGCCGCCACCACATCTGAGTGAGTGAAGCCTGGCTTCAGATTCTGGATCCATGTTTCGAATTGAGTTTCGAGTGGAGTTCGGGTTCGAGTCCGGCAAGGGGGAGGTGTGTGATTCCGACGAAGAATTAAATGAGACGGAAGAGAAAGATGGAGATAGGCGATTTACGGCGGAGCAAAGGCACGGCAGAGATAAAATTCGGGAGGGATTTGTGGAGGAGAGAAGGATGAGGCGTCGGAGAGCCGCCGACATCGGAAAATGGAATGTGAGAGTCGGAACTTGTAGCTTTTAGTTGCTTAAGGAAGCTATTTCCCGGTGGATTCGATAATAGGGTTTAAGGCATTTTGAAGTTAAATATAAATTTGCTTAGAGAAATAGGGGAAAGTTGGAAAGAAATTAACCATAACCTTTAGATTTGAATATTTATACAATTTCTTTTCATAAATTTTAAAAATATACAAAATTTAAGTAATTAAATTTAATTCGCAAATTCTCACTAATTTAGGTAAATGCCGTATATTTCAGAAAATTATAGTATTTTTGAAAACTTTTAGAGTACCCTATTAAAAATATGATTAAAATCTGGATCATTTTCTTTAGTTTTGTAAAACTTAAATACTCAAGCATAAAATACGGACACATGGGTGTACCCATCCGAATCCCTTACCTGTTAGAGTAAAAAATATTCAAAAAAATAATTATTTAAAAAAAGGGTTATGTGATGAAAATTTCCCAACGGATACGGGATGGAACGGAATTTCTATCCCGAAATAGACATTCCTATTATGACATAATTTGGTTACAAAAGTTAAGTGGTGTTACATGTATATATTGTATTCAAACTATTTTTAACAGTTTGATTAGGAGTGTTAAATCGGGTTGGATTCGGTTTTCGTTTGAGTTATTTGGATGTATAGAATATGTAAAATATCAAATTAATTTAGTCAAATACCGATATTAGAGTAACCATAATTTAATTATGTTTCTTAAAATAAATATATTTAGTAAAATGAATTATTGAAAAACTGATAAAATATAGGGACATAAAATAATATACATATGAAATTTTATTTGACAAATTTTTTTAATGTAATTCTTCTTGCATGCAAAGGTGTTATGATTATTTTTGGTTTGAATGAAATTGCATAATTATGAATATACGCAAAAAGATTATTCAGAAAAATATTCATTGTTTCGATTTGTTATAATTAATTTTGAAAATTTGTTTAATGTTTATAAGATTGCTACTAAGAATATGCTCCTAAAAATCCGATTAGGTTATACACGAAACTTTTTTTTTTTTGAAAAATTGATTTGTTATATTGTATCTAAAATCTAAAAGGGGTGTATTGAACTGAGTATTTAGAAAAATTTGAGTTAAAATGACAAATTATGTATTATTGAATCATAAATTTTAAAATTTATTGTTATTTGATTAATAATTTTAAAATGTACAATCAAATCCACTGTTATTGAAATCATCTTAAGAATTGAATTTTAAAGTTTCAGCTGAGATTGGATCAAGTCGTTACTTTTAATAAGTTATTTAACAAAGATTGGATCAAGTCGTCTAGAAGATCAGTGATGTACTCATGAGGGAAGTAAATTGGCGTTGTACTCTTTTTCCCTTAACTATAGTTTTTTCCATTGGATTTTCCTAGTAAAATTTTTAACAAGCGCATTGGATACCAACTTATTATAATAGTCATCCAAAAGAGAATGTTATAAACAAGTCCATATTATATGAATGCTTATTATTGACTCATTAGAATGTGCTATAATACTTGTTCATCAAACTAATTCATAACTTTATATCCCTATATTTATTATCTTGTAACTCATAAATAAGAATACAATTCTCTCTTCTCTTTCATATCCATAACAAAAAGAAAATATCACACTAACTAATATGAGATCTATGCAACTAGTGGATTAATTTAATGTTTAAATATAAATTGAACGGATTAGAAAGTAAGAAAATCATTCACTTTTTGTGGTGCTGGTCTCTTCCTCGCTGCTTTTCTCTGAGATTTGTTTGTTCGGGTTTGTTTTTGCTCTCTCCCTTAGTTCGATTTTTTATTTAATCGTGTTTAGTCAGTCTCGTCTTTTGGTTTCTTGGTATACTTGTCTAGTTTCTATGGTTAGAATAACTTAAATATTTAGCTGGATTGTTCATTGATTTTTTTTTTTATCACAGCTGGATTGTTCATTGACAAGTTTCAAACAGGCTGATCTGTGTCTTGACTTTTTTTTGTTTGTAGATATGTTAGTCTTGGTACTTTTTTCTGGGATTTAAGTTGTTGTCTCCAGAATAATGTCTAGATCTATCAGTCAACCTCTGTCACATTATATTAAACATTTACTTTTGGAATTTAGTGTTCTCGTTGACCTCTTGTGGTCAGACTTTATACTTTGTTGCAATAGAAAAATTAACATATGCCGTTTTTTGATAAAACCTGCAGATATCACAACATGGCATCTAAATCTAGCTTAGTGACTGATGTAAGTAATCAAAATTATCGATCTCAACCATCAATTGAAGATCAAATGGCCATTGTCGTTAAACGAGTGGGAGAGGTTGAGGGGATGGTTGTCAAGAGCCCCCTTTACTGGGAATCTATAGATTTCCTTGCAAAAGACGAGATTTCACGGGGCATATTCTATGCACTTCCACATGGATGTAAGCTGCATTATCTAAAACGAAAGACTACAGCCTCCAATTTGAAAGAGAAGGAACCCTTTTATGGCGAATCTCGTTCTTATGATTGGTAAAAAAATTGTTTTTTTTTTCTTTCTTTCTTTAATGTTCATGGTTTCTTTTGTTGTGCTTGAGTTCGATGCTGTGGAATGTTGTGAAAGAGTAAAACAATGTCGTTTTTATGTAACGAATGGCTTTTTGACCTCTTCCTTATTGCTTTTATAGGGATTGATAGATTGTCTCCAAGATCCATGCACGCATTTTTTCGGTTTCGGAGTTGAGCTGCTTATCCCATGATTTTCTGAAAGCTTGACGAGTTCTTGGTCCAAGATGAGCTTCTACTTCATATGTTCAGTGTTTCTGTTGTTGTGCTTGAATTTGATGTTGTGTGAACTATGAACTTGGATTTGGCTTTATGTAATATGAAAATGTTTGTGTGGTATATATATATGTTCAGTGTTTCTGTTGTTGTGATTGAATCTGATGTTGTGTGAACTATGAACTTGGAGTATATATGTAGTGAATTTTTTTCTTTTGTGATAGCCATTACTATATTAGATGATTGATTGGGCTCTAATTTTTTTTATAGTTTTTCTAAAATTGTCTTAATTTCAAGTTCTTGAACTAGGCATTTTAGATGCTAGACAAAAAAAAAATCACCTATCTGCCTAACGTTTTTTTCTACTTCTTTGATAAAATGTGAAAATTTTGGAAGACCACGAGCAATAACTTAACTACAAAAGATTGAAGGCAAAGAGTTTCAATGACCCAAAAGATTTTACAAAGCAGGATGAAACTAGATTAGCAACAAATCAATAAGGCTAGGAAGCTATAAGCATGCAAACCATTTAGACAAGATTGTAGTTCGGCGGTCAAGAAGAATATCAAGGATGGTACGGTAATTTGGTGAAAGATAGCCAATTGAGGAGTGGAAAACTAGTTATGGACCCGATTGAATTACGCAGCTTCTGTTTCCAGACGATTAAGAGTTCTAGATGTACTAGAACGAAATAAAAGCTAAGAGATCAATGTGTAACAATAACATGACATATTGAAAAATCGTGTTAGCATGGCAAAAAATGAGAAGTACGACAAAGATCTGGAAAAAAAAAGCAGAAATAATAAAGTTTTTTTAAATAGCATGAAATGAAGATGAATGACAAGTGATAACACAAGAGATTCCAACAAAGATTTGAAAAGGAAAAAAAAATATAAATTTAATGTCATTTCCCCTCCCCATCTGACACACTCTGCTCGCTGAAGGTTATTTACTCAAGTGATTATCGAATTGAGGTCATATTTTGTTATTACCCTAAAAAAAATGTAAATGTTTTAATATTGTTTATTATGTGGATCATCATCTAATAATAATTAAATTCTTGTTTTAGAAGTTATGCTCGAGCCACAAGGTGGAAGTTAAGATAAAACATGGCAAATAGTTCAAATTTTTAGAAGATTGATTTTGCTTTCCCTTTTTTAAATAGATTAATCAATAACTGAAATTTTGATTTCTATGAGATATTTCCTCCATTGTTTAAAGTTTTTTCACACTTATTAAAAAACACAATTGATTTTTTATGTTTAACCCATAATTAATATTTATTTCGTTTTATTTCATTGGTCAAGACATTAAAACAAGAAGGACAAAGCTATAAATTTTATCAAACATCTACATTAAAAACATAAAACGACAAATAACATGATACGAGTTTTAGCTTCTAAGACGACAAGTTATATGAAACAAAGAGAGTATTAAATATGTTAGAATATATTTGACTATGAATAATTATGAATACTCATATAGATAATTCAATCTCCTTTTACTATTATCTTTGAGATCCAAGTTATAATCTCTATGTATTGCGTGATCAATCACGCAAGAGGATCCAAAAACGTTTCAACTCTAGCAATCTAACTAAGAGCATTAATACCTTTAAATATTTTACCATCGGATTCGATCGTTTCAGTTGGTTGGTCCCTTCGGGAGCCCAGTCGTATTGCGGAAGCTTCCTGTTCATCAATTGCTTCATAGTATAATAGAGGAGAAATAAACTATTCTATGAATAGATAAGAAAACAAGTCATCAATCGACCATTTTACTAGCTTAATCTAAAAAAATTCAAAAGAATGAAAATATTCTATTTATCTATTTAACAATAAGTATAGTAGTATACGTAAATGTTAATTTTGTAATGGCCCAACCGCCGCCATCAGTGGACACCCACGCCCTCTCTCAGTTCGTGGACCCTATCCTCGTCCGACGGGCAGTGCACTACTCAGAGAGACTCGAAAGATTTGTCAATGTCCCTTCAAATCACTGCATGATCTCATATGGTACCGGAAATGACTTTCTAATAGGTCATCCATCCTTAATTTTTTTCGTTCAAGCACACTTAACTTTGAAGTTTTCTTTGGACAAGTGACAGAAAAGATAAATACACTTTGGTGACATAAGTAGTTAAATCAAATCTCTTAAGTGTTCCTCATGCACTACCATATTTTTAGAATTCGGGATATCGCAATCACCCCAAGTAACAGACTGTAACATTTTTGTTGCGCACCAAGACCATCACCCCCCGGTGGGGTGAGCCTACGTGTTTCCACACTCATCTGGGTTTGTTTCAGATATTACTTGTAACGTTCCGACGACAACCATATGTGGTCTCTATGTCCTCTCTCGATCCATGAGCCCCACCCTCATCCAACGGCCGGTTTACCAAGCATGTTTAGATATTCTTAAACATGCAAGATTTCCCTAGAATTTCAAGATCGATGAAATGAATCAAATCGAAATCGAAAACGATACAAAAGACGCAATAAGAGAAGATTGTTTTACCTAATGTTAGAACCGTAAGCAGAAGCAAAACTCTAACAGCTTTCATGGCGGATGCAGAGCTCATCTCTACGTTTTCGATCTTCGATCTATCAGTCAATGATTATACGGTAGATCTGTTTCAGGGTCTTCTTTGACGAACTGAATCTAATGGGCCTATATCAGATAATATATAGGCCTACTCAGCCCATATACAAATCACTTGGTTGTTACTACTATCCACAAATTTCTCTTCACCTCATTAACGTGGTTCAAGCGGCGGATCACGGAGTCATTCACATCGTGCCTTGCTTGGTTCATATATCTGTTAAGAACATTGGTTTCAGTACATTGATAAATTTCTGGCAAAAATAATTGATACAATTCAATTTTCAAATCGTATCCTCAAGATGGAGTTTCATAGATGTTATGGAGATAAATCTTGAAAAGGAATTCCCTAAAATTAGCGAAAATGTTATATTTGGTTTGCAAGTAATATTAGTAACCATAGATATCCTTGAGGAGAAAGAGTCATATAATGGTCATAAGACCTCATCTACACACAATTCATAGAACATCATGATATACGACAACACCATCTTGAATCCTTGAATTAATAAAAAACAGCAGAATAACTCTAAACTATCATGCCTCGAGTCTTCAGTCTTTGAATCAGTAATGATCTAAAAGAACACAGAATCTTAAAGATCAAAGATCAAAACTTGATTACCCGTATAATTTGGAACATTACCGAGATCCGGGGTTCACTCACTAGAGTGCCAAAACACAGACTTGGCACCAAACAGACTAGATCTTTTAGCCCTTTTCGAGTTAGAAGAGCTAAGCGGATTGATCGATCGCCCTTCCCAATCAA
Organism: Cardamine occulta; assembly: GCA_028015245.1. NCBI lineage: Eukaryota > Viridiplantae > Streptophyta > Magnoliopsida > Brassicales > Brassicaceae > Cardamine > Cardamine occulta. The sequence continues at coordinate 11,025,456 of CM051372.1, read as the reverse complement.
TCATCCCTTGTTCAAAAAATACACCTCGTCCATCAAAGTTCTATAATTCCTTTCACCCATCACCGGATCCTTTTGCTTCCATTCCTCAAGCACCTCAAGAGCTTCATTACCTCTACCTTCCCTACACAACTCCGCTAAAACCGTATTATAAGTCAATATATCCGGAGACAATGAATTAGCCAACATATCATACACAACCTCGACCGCTTCATTCAATCTCCTTTCCATAGCAAGAGTACAAATCAAAACCATGTAACAACTCCCACTAGGAACCATCCCTATGATTCTCATCTCTTTATAAAACCCTAAACCCTGCTCAAGCCTTCCTTTTTCACAAAGCCCTTTCATTAAGTAACTATAAGTATAAGCATTAGGCTCAGAGCCATACAAAGCCATCTCACGAAACACTCTTATAGCTTCATCCACTTCAAGACACTTAGCATAAGCTTTGATTATCATATGATATACCCTTTAGAGTCTATTTCCGCAAACGTGCCAAGAGGATAAGCAAAAAGAGAGGTGGCGCAGAGGAGAGTGGTACGGAAGAAAGAGTAGAGCTAGAGGACAAAGAAGAAGTGAACGTTACAACTAAGAGGAGAAAAGAGACTGGGGCAAGTGAGACAAAGAACTTAGGAGCGCGTGAGGATATTACCACCAGGGACAGCTGTAAAAACGACAAACGAGAGCGCAACAGAGATGGAGAGGAGAAGAGAGCTTAAAAGGGAAAGGAGAGGAAAGAGGAAGGACAGGGATTGGTTAGGCTATTTTGGGGCTGAGAGTATTCTGGAAACGGAGCTCTTAGATTGGGCAAAGAGTTTGGAGACAAACTCTTTGATTTCATCTTTTGCATTTTCTTTTGGATCTTTCGTTTGTATTTCGGATTTGGAAAACTGTATTTGCTATCTGAATCAGTTTCTATAAATCAGAGTTCATTTCTTCTCCTTCACTTACAAACCGAGATTTACATTCAAAAGTTCTTAGCTTTAGCTACTTAAGACGTTGATCCACCTCTTGCGAGATCCGGTTAAGCTAGGCACTTATCAACTGGTGCGTGAACCAACGAACACGATGACTTTACCACAAATTGACGAAAGCCCGGCCTCAGGGGACATGCAGAGCAACACAGCCTCAAACGAAACAAAAAGAACCTTCGATTCACTCACACTCGAAGGTATTTTCTTGAATGGCCTCAAACCGGCTCTCCGGTCCACGGTCGAGATAATGAAGCCTACAAATCTGGCAGAAATGAAGGCATATGCCCTGTCGTTGGATTGCAAACACCTGACAAAACTCCTGGCCAAGGAGATGTTTACAGAGTCACGATACCAGCGAAGTTCTCACCCAGCACCTAGCAGACCACAAGAACCCAATCTTCAACAAACCAACACCGAGGGACCTATAGCAAAACAACCGCATAAACCAAGGTACATCAATGACAAGGAAATGGAAGAAAGGAAACGACTCGGCTTATGTTTTAAATGTGAGAGTAGATGGTCGAAAGATCACTACAAAGTCTGCCCGAAACGCACATTACAACTTTTTACAGTGTTAAATGGCTATGATATAGAGATTCTCGAGCGCACAGACGCTTCAACAGGACCTAACACTGAGGAAGACCAATTCGAGGAGTGTGAGGAGAACCCTGTGACAGTAGCTCAACTATCGTTCAACGCGTTCATTGGAGTCAACACGCCCACCACAACCAAAATCCGACTCCACCTTGGTCACTGCTTAGTGGTGGCACTCGTAGATAGTGGAGCTACCCATAACTTTATCTCCCCGGATACAGTTAAACACTTGAAGCTCCCAAGTGTACCGGAACAAAACATCAAGGTCGTTCTCGGCACCGGCATCACCGCTTTGGGATTAGGCGTGTGTAAAGACGTCGAATTCGCAGTTTCACCAACAGCATCGTTTACAGATGACTTCATCATCCTCGAGTTAGGAGATGCAGACATCATCTTAGGGGTTCAATGGTTAAGCAAACTTGGCACCTGCAACTGCAACTGGAATACTAACGAATTAAGTTTCCTCCATAACAACGAGGTGGTTCAGCTGTGGGGGGAGAGAGATCTCAGCAAAACTCGGATGAATGGATATGTCTGCTCTGGTAAATCGCGGCGTCTACCATCCGACCTTCTCATTTCTTTTCAGACACACTCAGCCA
>CM051372.1:10920240-11023189 GCA_028015245.1 Cardamine occulta | reverse complement strand
CAGCAGATCTCACTCACCAACCAATGGATCCGTCAATTCAACAAATATTGGAGAACTTTCAACAGATTTTCACGGAACCAACATCTCTCCCACCAATCCGAAATCGTGAACGCTCAATCCAATTACTATCAGGAACAAGAGCCATCTCAGTTAGGCCATACAGGTACCCCCATGCCGATAAGGCAATTATTGAGAAAATGGTGGCTGAAATGTTGTCTACAGGAGTAATCCGTCAGAGCAAGAGTCCTTTTTCGAGTCCAGTCCTCTTGGTCAAGAAGAAAGACCACTCCTGGCGATTTTGTGTTGACTACAGAGCCTTGAACAGAGCGACTGTACCAGATAAATTCCCGATTCCGGTTATTGATCAACTTTTAGACGAACTTCATGGTGCAGCCGTCTTCTCCAAACTAGACCTACGAGCAGGATACCACCAAATTCGAATGACAGAGGAGGATATTCATAAGACAGCCTTCCGAACACATGAAGGACATTACGAATTCTGCGTAATGCCCTTTGGTCTAATGAACGCCCCCGCGACATTTCAAGCACTGATGAACGAGATCTTCCGCCCCTATCTTCGGAAATTCGTCTTGATCTTCTTCGATGATATATTGATTTTCAGTGACAATATGGCGCAACATGGTGAACATTTAGCAACAGTCCTCACAACACTCGCGCATCACACTCTCTTCACCAACGCGAAAAATGCATTTTCGCCCAGCCAAGGATAGAGTATCTGGGCCACATCATCTCCAGTAACGGGGTCGCCACAGATCCCACCAAAACAGAGACAGTGTTACAATGGCCAACCCCTAAATGCATCCGAGAGCTAAGAGGATTTTTGGGGCTTACGGGTTACTACAGGCGGTTTGTGCAACATTATGGGGAGATAGCACGACCACTAACACAACTATTTAAGAAAGACAACTTCGCTTGGTCTACAACAGCTCAAGAGGCCTTCGAACAGCTGAAGACAGCGATGTGCCAAGCCCCGGTCTTCCAGCTACCAGATTTTACAAAAAAATTTATGGTAGAAACCGACGCTTCAAACACGGGTCTTGGAGCAGTCTTACAACAACATCGGAAACCAATCGCTTACTTCAGCTACAGCTTGACACAAAGGGAATGCCTGAAATCAACATACGAACAGGAACTCATGGCAATTGTCATGGCGTTAAATAAATGGCGTCACTACCTCTTAGGTAGACACTTTGTGGTGGCTACCGACCAACAGAGCTTAAAATATCTCTTGGAACAAAAGGAAATCTCTGGCGATTATCAGAAGTGGTTAGTTAAACTCATTCGCTTTGATTTTGAGATACGGTACAAACCAGGGAGCACTAATCGGGTGGCCGATAGCTTATCACGACTCGACCATCCCTCCACAGTCCCACAGACCACTATACCTCAGTTGCTACAGGACACACAAATCTCAGTAAACACCATCTGGGCCAGAACAATGCCGTGATCGATCGACATTCAAGAATTGCTAGAGAAAGCCGCCGGTGATCCCACACTAACCAAAATTCAGCAAGCTGTGAGCCGCAATGAATCACCCAAGCCAGGGTATCATCTTTGCGGCAATATCCTGTGGTTCAAATCGCGACTCGTGATACCCAAACACTCGAAGTTCCTAGCACTCTTACTCAATGAATGCCACTCGGCCCTATTGGGAGGTCACGCGGGAGTTCTCAAAACAGCTAAGAAAATCAAACAGTTCGTACATTGGGAAGGAATTAAACACGATATACAGCAGTTCGTGGCGGAGTGTAGTACATGTCAGACACATAAATCTTCCACACTCACACCGGCTGGTCTCCTGCAACCGCTCCCAATCCCAAATCGCATTTGCGAAGATATTAGCCTCGATTTTATCGAGGGACTACCAATGTCAGGCGGAGCGAATTCGATCCTGTAGTCATAGATAGACTCAGCAAGTTTGGCCACTTCATCGGCCTCCGCCACCCATTTACCGCAGCCCACATCACACAAAAATTTACGGAGGAAATAGTTCGACTTCACGGGATGCCGGCTACTATTGTCTCAGACCGCGATCGGATCTTCCTATCCACATTCTGGAAAAACTTATTCAAGCTCGCCGGCACAAAACTGCAATACTCATCGGCGTATCATCCGAAAACGGATGGCTAAACAGAGGTCTTGAACAGAACACTAGAATGCTACCTTCAGTGCTTCACATCCGCAAAACCAACATCATGGCGCAAGTTCCTCAGTTGGGCAGAGCTTTGGTATAACACCTTGTACCACACAGCAATCAAGACAACACCATTCAAGGTCGTCTATGGTAGAGATCCACCACCGTTACTTCGCTTCGAAGCTGGGTCCACACAAAATTTTGAATTGGAACAGGCCCTACGCGCCCGTGACAAGATTCTGCGGCTCACCAAGGAGAACCTGCTCAAAGCACAACAAAAGATGAAGGCGTCAACATATAAACATAGGACAAACAGAGAATTCACAGTGGGCCAAAAGGTATACCTCAAACTTCGAGCATACCGACAAAACTCACTGGCCACTCGACTATACAAGAAACTCTCTGCGAAGTACTTCGGACCATTCCCAATCATTGAACGCATTGGCACTGTGGCATACCGGTTACAGCTCCCACCAACAGCGAAAATGCACAACGTATTCCATATTTCACTCCTCAAAGAAGCTCGGGGCCAATAGCCATTAGCTGAAACTCTTCCCTCAGACTTACTGCAAACAGAGGAATTTACATTGGAACCAGAATCCATCAAAGACACACGCTACAACAAACAGGGACACTTAGAAGCTCTAGTCCATTGGAAGGGCTTTTCCTCATTGGACGATGAATGGGTCAACGCCAAATCACTTCTCCAACAACACCCTTCCGTGGAACTTGGGGACAAGCTTCCCCTTAAAGAGGGGAGTATTGATATACCCTTTAGAGTCTATTTCCGCAAACGTGCCAAGAGGATAAGCAAAAAGAGAGGTGGCGCAGAGGAGAGTGGTACGGAAGAAAAAGCAGAGCTAGAGGACAAAGAAGAAGTGAACGTTACAACTAAGAGGAGAGAAGAGACTGGGGCAAGTGAGACAAAGAACTTAGGAGCGCGTGAGGATATTACCACCAGGGACAGCTGTAGAAACGACAAACGAGAGCGCAACAGAGATGGAGAGGAGAAGAGAGCTTAAAAGGGAAAGGAGAGGAAAGAGGAAGGACAGGGATTGGTTAGGCTATTTTGGGGCTGAGAGTATTCTGGAAACGGAGCTCTTAGATTGGGCAAAGAGTTTGGAGACAAACTCTTTGATTTTATCTTTTGCATTTTCTTTTGGATCTTTCGTTTGTATTTCGGAATAGTACTGTATATCTTGCTCTAAAAATAGAGAAATGAATAGTATTTCTCCAAATTTGGAACTATACTGTTCATTGCTTTATTTTTAGAGCAACACTTTTTTATTTACAATATAATCTTTCAATTTATATATGTATTTATTTTATACTCAAACAAAATTATGTGTTCAAATTAGTACTTTTTTTAATTTAAATAATCTCAGATCCTACTATATTTTAATTTTAGTTATTTAATTGTCATAACATGCAACAATAACATATATTAATTAGAAATACAAATGACATGAGAGATAATAAAATAAAATAAAAACACAACTAATACACGAAATTAAAGATAAAAACTGAAAATAAAGTTCATGTTGAAAGAAAATATACTTAACACAACATAAACTAGTGACTTAATATTCTGGTATATCACTTCACGATCCGTCAAGATTACTAAAATATTGCCCAAATGAAGCAGATGCAGCTAGAGCTTCTTGATCTGACATTTTCTTTAAAATTTCTTGTTGTCGAGCTTGAAAATGTGCACGAATGTTTGGATCTTCTATGGTATAAAAGTTTGTCTATGGTAGCTCATTTTTCACTACGCAACGCGTTAATTGATCATTTGTGGGAAAATTATACCAATGGAAATGTTTAAAATGTAATAGTTATCTTTTTAATTTTATGTGATGTAATGCAATGTTCTTTTTATAATAAAATGTTTAATTTTAATACAATCAAAATTTTATTGAACTATTATTATAGAATAAAATCCACCTCGTCTGCAACAATCAGTCGAAGCCTAGAGATTATTTCAGTAATGTTTTATAGTTTGGACATATGCTTGAGTTAGTTAAGGTAACCGTTGAGATTGCTGGTGATAAATCTGACAAGTTTTTAATATAATCTTTTACGTCAATCGAATATATTTTTACGGTGCAATTTATTAAACTTTTTACACTCTAAGACACTCTAAGATTTCAAATTTCAATCTACTATAAATTTCAAAAATTTATAATTGGATAAAGAAAAAAAAAAAAAAAAAGTAAATGGTTTGATAATGGTTATTATGTGGGTCATCAGTTTCTAATAATTATATTATTGTTTTGGAAGTCATGTTCGAGCCAAAAAAAAAAGTCATGCTCGAGCCATATCGTCGAAGTTGAGATATAACATGGCAAATAACTCAATTTTTAGAGGATTTTGCTTTCCCATTTTCGAAATTTATTCTGAGATAAAAAAAATATAATTGTTTTGATATAGTCTATTATGTGGGTCATCAACTAGTGATAATTAAATTATTGTTTTGGAAGTCATGCTCGAGGCATATGATCGATATAACATGACAACTAACTCCATTTTTGGAGGATTTTACTTTCCCATTTGGAAAATTTATAGTGAGACAAAAAGAAAAGAAAAAAATGTAAATGTTTTAATATTGTTTATTATATGGGTCATCAGCTAGTTATAATTAAATTGTTGTTTTGGAATTCATTTTTGAGGCACATGGTCGAAGTTAAGATGTAACATGGCAAATAACTCTAATTTTAGAGGATTTAGCTTCCACATTTTAGAAATCTATAGTAAGATAAGAAAACAAGAAAAAGCAAATGTTTTGATATTGTCTATTATATTATATGGGTCATCAGCTAGTAATAATTAAATTATTGTTTTGGATGCCATGATTAAGCCACATGGTCGAAGTTAAGATGTAACTTCAGTAATGTTTTATAATTTGGACATATTCTTGAGTTGGTCAAGGCAAGCGTCGAGATTTCTAGTGATAAATCTGACAAGTTTTTAAGATAATCTCCTACGTCAATCGAATATCTCTCTACGGTGAAATTTATTAATTTTTTCGCTTGAAGACACTCTAAGATTTCAAGTTCTAATCTACTATAAATTTCCAAAATTTATAGTAGGGTAAAGAAAACAAAGAAAAAGTAAATAGTTTGATATAGCTATTATGTGGGTCATCAGTTACTAATAATTAAATTATTGTTTTGGAAGTCATACTCGAGCCATATGGTTGAATTAATATATAACATGGCAAATGACTTAATTTTTAGAAGATTTTGCTTCTCAATTTTGCAATGTTTTTGTGTCCGGCCCGGACCAGCCGGTCGGACCGGTTAACCCGGGATCCGGATGCTCTTTCGGTTTGGGTTTGGTGTTAATAACCGTTCATCTAATAACTGGTAAAATCCAAAAAAATCCGCTATTGGCCCAGAACCCGATAGGCGGTCAAACCGGCCGGATACCGGTTATTAAAAATCTATCAAATTTTTGAAAAATCTAAATTTAAAACCTCTTTATATCAAATAGAGGGTTTGGTTTTATGATTAAAATATAGGGTTTCAATATTTTTAGAAGTTTTTCAATTAGTCTTCTCGTCTCTTTTAGTCCTCTCCTCGTCTCCTTTGAATCTTCAGACTAGCTCGTGGTTTGTCTCTTGTTTTCTTTAATAGATGGGCACATTAGATACATTAGATAGGAACTGAAAATTGATGACGATCATAGGCACATAATTTTTTTAATATTGTTATATTGCTTTGTCTGTTGCAATTGTTACAGAGCATTATGACTTCATCTCAGAGAGCATTATTACTTCATCTTCGTTACAATTGTTATTATTAAAATATTATTGTAGTTTGTTGTCGTGTTGTTCTGATTGAATTATAATTGATCTTGTAGCTTGTTTTATTTCCCTTTAAAAATCGATTGTATGATTGAATTTTTTTTTTCTAACAGGTAATGGAAACTGAAAATAAAAAAAATTATAAAGAAATAGCAGCTGCTAACCGTTCAATCCGGGGAAAAAGTGATGTTGCCTGGTCCTATGTGATTCAATCAAAGGATTCAAGAGGGAAAATGATTTTATAATGTGGATTTTGTCATAAGAAAAAGTTAGGAGGTGGCATTAATAGGATGAAACATCATCTTGCTGGTGTGAAAGAGGATACAGATGCATGTTCGAAGGTTCCATCAGATGTGTGATATAAGATATTACTGTTATTGAAAGAAATTGAGGGCAAAAAGAAGAAGAATATTCATTTGGATGATTCGAACTTGGATAGTCCTGAAATTCAAAATGTTGATGGAGATGATATCAGAGGTTATGTTCGCCCAAGTCAAAAGAGAAAACAAGGTATTGATCTACATGAATACTTTAAAAGAGGTGTACATGATCAGACCCAACCTACTATAAAGGCGTGTATGCAAAGTAAAGAGAGAATACATGATGTGGACATGTCTGTTGCATTATGGTTTTATGACGCTTGTATACCGATGAATGCCGTGAATTCTCCATTGTTCCAACCTATGATGAGTAAAGTAGCAAGTATGGGTCATGGATATGTAGGCCCTTCATACCATGCTTTGTGTGTTGGATTGTTACGTGATGCTAAGTTACAAGTTTCTTTGATCATTGATATGATTAGAAGTACTTGGGCTACGATTGGTTGTACTCTTATGGCAGATGGTTGGAATGACACAAGACAAAAGCCGCTGATTAATTTCTTAGTTTATTGTCCTAAAGGAATTACATTTCTCAAGTCAGTTGATGCTTCTGATATCTATGCAAGTGCTGAGAATTTAGAAGTAAAATCTTCTAAAAATAGAGTTATTTGCCATGTTACATATTAACTTCTACCATGTAGCTCGAGCATGACATCCAAAACAATAATTTAATTATTACTAGCTGATGATCCACATAATAGACAATATCAAAACATTTACATTTTTATTTTTTGTATATTATTATAAATTTCCAAAATGGAGAGGCAAAATCATCTAAAAATAGAGTTATTTTTCATGTTACATCTTAACTTTGACCATGTTGCTCAAACATGACTTCCAAACCAATAATTTAATTACTGCTAGGTGATGACCAACATAATAGACAATATCAAAATATTTACATTTTCTTTGTTTTTTTTTAACTCTTACTATAAATTTCCAAAATGTGGAAGCAAAACCCTCTAAAAATAGAGTTATTTGCTATGTTAAATCTTATTTTTCACCATGTGGCTCCAACATAACTTCTAAAATAATAATTTAATTATTACTAGTTGATGACCCACCTAATAGACGATATCAAAACACTTACATTTTCTTTGTTTTTTATCTTACTATAAATTTTCAGAATGGAGAAGTAAGATCCTTTAAAAATAGAGTTATTTGCCATGTTACATCTTAACTTCGACCGTGTGGCTCCAACATAACTTCCAAATCAATTATTTAATTATTATTAGATGATAACGCACATAATAGACAATATCAAAACATTTACATTTTTTGTTATTTTACTATAAACGTCCAAAATGGGCTAGCAAAATCCCCCAAAAATAAAGTTATTTACCATGTTATATCTTAATATCGACCAGGTGGCTCGAACATGACTTTCAAAATAATAATTTAATTATTGCTAGGTGATGACCCATATAATAGATAATATTAAAACATTTACTTTTTCTTTGTTTTCATTATTTTACTATAAATTTCCAAAATGTGGAATGGAAGCAAAAACCTATAAAAATAGAGTTATTTGAAATAACTCTATTTTTAGAGGGTTTTGCTTCCACATTTTTGAAATTTATAGTAAGAGTTAAAGAAAAACAAAGAAAATGTAAATATTTTGATATTGTCTATTATGTTGGTCATCACCTAGCAGTAATTAAATTATTGGTTTGGAAGTCATGTTTGAGCAACATGGTCAAAGTTAAGATGTAACATGAAAAGTAACTCTATTTTTAGATGATTCTGCCTCTCCATTTTGGAAATTTATACTAAGATACAAAAAAAAATGTAAATGTTTTGATATTGTCTATTATGTGGGTCATCAGATAATAATAATTAAATTATTGTTTTGAATGTCATACTCGAGGTACATGGTCGAAGTTAATATGTAACATGGCAAATAACTCTATTTTAGAAGATTTTGCTTCTAAATTTTAGAAATTTATAATAAGATTAAAAAAATATATAAATGTTTTGATATTTTCTATGGTGCAGTTCATTGACTAGTAATAAGTAAATGATTATTTTGGAAGTCATGTTCGAGCCACATGGTCGAAGTTAAGATTTAACATAGCAAATAACTCTATTTTAGAAGATTTTGCTTCTACATTTTATAAATTTATAGTAAGATAAAAAACAAAGAAAATGTAAATGTTTTGATATTGTTTATTATATGGATCATCAGCTAGTAATAATTATATTATTATTTTGGAAGCTATCCTTGAGCCACATGGTCAAAGTTAAGTTATAACATGGCAAATAGTTCCATTTTTAGAGGATGTTGCTTTTCGTATTTAAATAGAACAATAAATAACTGAAATTTTGATTTCTATGAGATACTTCATCTGTTTCATATTACTTGTCATTTAAAGGTTTTTCACACTTATTAAAAACTAATTATTTTTTTCTTTTTAACTCACAGCTAATGTTTATTCGGTTTTATTTCATTGGTGATGTAAAAAGGGGTTTAGATTGTCGTCTAGGCTCCGTCTAGGCGCTAGGCGCTTAGGCGACGCCTAAATGACCGTCCCGACCGTCTAAAATTGCATATGTCTCATTTCAGTGTATTTTTCCAATTTTCAACTGCATAAGTTTGAATTTATAAGTTTTCTCTCCATATACGTGGTTTTAAACATTCAAATGTTGTTTGATATGAATCAAATAATTGTTTTTGTCTAATTTTTGTTTACGATTTAAATTTTTTATTTTTATAATACATAGTTATATATAAATTTTATCTATAATATCATATTTATAATATTTTATGTTGTAAATGTCTAATTCGCCTAAAATCATCTAGGTCCCGATTAGGTGTTTTAGATGCTAGGCATTGGGTTATCGCCCTCTTAGCGCCTATCGCTTTCTTGAACATTGGACTCAAAACATTAAAACAAGAGGGTCAATCACACAAGAGGATCCAAAAGAGTTCCAACTCTAGCAATCTAACTAAGAGCATTAATACTGTTAAATACTGCCATCTCAACCTTACAAAGCAAACTATATGGAAACTAATCTCTAACACTAACATCCCAGAATTTTCCATCTGATTCAAGATAATTATGAGCAGAATCAAAACTGTTTACCACTGGATTCGATCGATTCAGTTGGTTGGTCCCTTCGGCAGTACAGTCGTATTGCAGAAGCTTCCCGTTAATTTTAATTTTGTAACGCCCCGACCACTACCGTCAGTGGGCACCCACGCCCTCTCTCGGCCGGTGGTCTCCATCTTCGCTCGACGGCCGGTGCGCTACTCTGGGAGACTTGAAAGATTTGTTACCGTTCTTTCAAATTACCACATGGTCTTTCTCCGTGTTTCGGCCTCGTTCACATGGTAACAGAAATGACTTCTCGATATGTCACCCATCCTTAAATTGTTTCCGTTCAAGCACACTTAACTCTAGATTTTTCTCTGGACAAGTGACGGAAGAGATAAGTGCACTTTGGTGACATTGGTAGTCAAATCAAATATCTTAAGCGCTCCTCATGCACCACCATATTTTTAGAATTCGGGATATTGCAATCATCCTGACTAAAAGATAGCAATGTTCTCGTTGCACACCAAGATCGTCACCTCTATGGTGTGAGTCCACATGTTTCCACACTCATCTGGGTTCGGCTCTGATACCACTTGTAACGCTCTGGCAGCCACCGTCAGTGGGCACCCACGCCTTCTCTCGGCCAATGGGCTCCACCCTCATCCGACGGCGGGTGCGCTACTCCAGAAGGCTCAAAAGACTTATTACTGTCTCTACAACTCACCACATGATGTTTTCTTGTGCTTTGGCCTCAATCACATGATACTAGAAATGACTTTCCGATAGGTCACCTATCTCTAAATTGTTCCACCCAAAGCACGTTTAACTCTAGAGTTTTCTTTAGATAAGTGTCAGAAAAGATAAGTGCATTTCGGTGGCAAAAGCAGTTAAATCAAATTCCTTAATCACTCTTCATGCACCACCATATTTTTAGAATTCCGGGTATTGCAAATTTATTAATAACAATAAAAATATATTTAATTCAATTTTATAATCCTAAAAGTGTTAAGAATGGTATGAACGATCTTATATATGTAGTTAGCCTCACCTTTTTCACTTGATAAAACATTTGTGATACATTGTATTGTTTTTCTATATATATATATTTTTTTTTTTGGACAAATGTTTCTTTGTGATAATGTTTACGTATTGATAGTTCTGTCTGTAAATATATCTCGTGTAACAGTTGAGGCCAAGCATGGTCCATGGATACAGTATTATAACTCTCTACGTATGGTCCCAACTCCCAACTCCCAACTCACTGATGTAGTTATGGCTAGAACATATATATAATAAGGTTAACGCTGAGTTTGGAGAATGCATATTTTTATTTTTATTCGTAAACCGTTATTTTTATTCGCCAAGCCTTCACAAAACCGTTAAATTCGTAAAGAGTGACTAGAGTTACTCTTATTTTTATTTTTATTATTATTGATTTATCAAAGCAAAGGTGACAAAAACAAACGACCTAGAGTCCTATATGTAGTCACGAGCAAGTCATAGACTTAAATAGGAACACTAAGCAAACTACGAAAAAGAACTCCTCCACGAAATGAAAGCATAACAAAAGTAAGATAAACTCTCCGTTTCATTAGAACTTGAGCTGCATCACACATCCATATAGATAACAACCACAGAAATCACAAGCCAAACTGCAACGTAAAAACGTGCATTTTATTTTGATATATAGACGCATTCGAAGCCATAGTGAGGTCAGGTCAGTGACCATGCCCGTCTGTGCCTTTAGTCGAGCTTAAGGTGGGCGGAGGACCTGGGACCAGGGGACGCAAATGAGCGGGTATGTGAGGCAGATGAGGCGCGAGATGACGAATAAAGTCTGCAGCACCAGAAGGGAGCTTTGGGACGGTCACTTGATCACGATGGTTCGTCTCTTCTGCACCAGGAATAACCAAATTTATTACACATTTATTTTACAATGTCAAAGTTTGGGTACTTAAAGTGATCATTTCTCTTTAACCGAAACAAAAAGAGAAAGAACCATAACGATTTATTTTATATAAAAGTTAAAACAGATATTGGGAATCGTAAACTATGCTGTCATGGGTTAACCGATTAATGTCTAAACCAATTGATTGGTATATCAAATCAATCAATATTGGATTTGTAATTAATTTGGATTGCTATAAATCTTCTTATTCATAACTTCTGCATATTCATAGCCTCTGTTGTAGGAATTTTCCACTCTTGTAAATTCAATATGTATGTGTAAATTGTAATGATAGTAAGAATTACGGGTGGGTAAAAGAACACAACCGAACCCAACTAAACCAAAATCCATCAATGACTAGTTAATCCAAACGGCTATAGAAATTTCTATCTACAATTAATCGAACGAATCGAATTAACCAAAATTCACTAAAACTTAGTATTTTGATTAAATATATAGATAAATACATTTAAATATACCAAAAAATCTTTAATAATGTTTTTCTGTTCTAAGTTTTTTAAAAACGAATCAAATCTAAACCCAAACCAAACCAAACTGAAATTAAATTTGATCCCACATAAGACATATTTTTCAAAATCCGAAACCCCCCCTCCCCGAAACCCAACAAAATCCAAACCAAACGACCAAATAACACAAGAAAAATTTATCATTTTCTCTTCTTTGTTTTTTCCACATTTTTTATTTATTTATTTTTAAATCAAAAACTCAAAAGTTCGTTACCATAACCAAAATCAGGAATAAACACCCCTAAACAAACCTAACTAGTAAAGTAAAATAGTAATTACTTGCAAATATATGTAATTACCAAACAAGACTCACTAAGTTTGTCTTCCATTTGTGCACCAACGGCTGTATCCATATGCGGAAACACAAGAAGAAGAATGAGAAAGGGAAGCATGGAAGAGACTATAGAATATGTCATCTTAAATTCTTAGAGCATGTCCGTCGGACAAATTTTTGGGTGTCTTTCCAAAAAAAAAAATATAAATGCTGTAATGGGCCCCACAGTCTGTGTCTTTGGAGTGTCTTCTGTGTCTTCCGCAAGACACCTGGTCTTGGAAAATCCAGCCACGTGTCGACATATATATAGATATAAAAATGGAAGTATATATATATATGTAAACAAATTTATTAATATTTATGTAGTAAAGTGATCAATATACATATACACATATATATGGAATGATTTAATACATTTAAACATAGAATAATATTAAAATAGGTTGATAAAAATATGCAATTTATACTTTTAGTAAAAATGTAGAAAGAAAATGTTGCCAAAAAAAGAGATATGGAAAAAATTTACCTATCAAAACTTTAACAAGTAGTACAGTAACAACATCAGTCAGCTCCTTCATTACAAGAGACTCTTTAAACTCTAGGTTCATTTGATGATTTATTTTAGGGTGAATTGGCAAATAAGGAAAAATTTTCAAACTTAATATGGTATATGGTTTGGTTTCATTATATATATATTTAACTTAATTTATTGTTTAATTAATATTTTTATTATTGTCTTATGTATTTTATTACTGTATATTTATATAGAGTTTTTTTTGGATATTAATTACTTTATTGCGTTATGTATATTTTTATATGTTCATATATAATTAATATATATTTGTAGTATAGTTAATTGTTATCATAATAACTAAACTATTTTTTATAAAAAAAATTCTAAGTGTTTAATTTGATAGTTATTTGTGTATTTTTTTATATTAATTTATATGGAAACAAAATATGAAAAATAAAGCAAAAGTTGTATAAAAGAAAAAAGATGTTACAAATAACAATATAAGTAAATTTATTGATAAAAGTTGAGTAATTATAGGTAGAATATGAGTGGCTAGTTGTACCTTTAAATTATGAGTGAGTTGCAAAAGTATTAGCACTCTAACCCATTTTTCACTCTAGCTATATTTTTTTTTTGTTAAAAGACCAAGACATCCTCTAATTAAATGAGAAACCTCCCATTTCTCCTCTTCTCCTCTTCTCCTCTTCTCCATTAATCGTAGGGTCTTTTTAATCGTGTGTTGTATTATTGATAATGAGGTTCCAATAGAACTTTTATATAGGAATCAATACAAGAGATCAAAGGTAAATCCTATTCGGAATAGGAAAAGTATAAACCGTCTTAAGTCTCATCGGATATGGGCCTGATGGGCCAGAACTAGAGTTTGACAATCCACAATGATTTATAACACTCCCCCTTGGATGTCATAACTCTAAGAGCTCGTAATACGCTTTGAATGTTGCCTCATTAAAATCTTTCTTGAAAAACCCAGTTGGGACAAAACCGAGATAAGAAAAAAGAGTACAACACGTATCACTCCCCCTGTTCCGAACATCACTGAATGTTTTTCAATCTTCGCATTCTAATCTGATGTATTAGCTACTTGAATGTCAAGGTTGGTAGAGACTTTGTAAATAAATCTGCTGAATTCTCATTTGAACGAACTTGTTGAACTTGGACTTCTCCATCCTTTTGTAAATCGTGTGTGAAGAAGAACTTTGGTAAAACGTGTTTCGTCCTGTCTCCTTTGATGTATCCATCCTTAAGTTGAGTTATGCATGCTGCATTGTCCTCGTACATAATGGTCGGTTCCTCCTTTCCTTCGGACATCCCACAATCCACTCTAATATGTTGAGTCATTGACCTCAATCAAACACATTCACGGCTAGCTTCATGCATCGCCAAGATTTCTGCATGGTTGGACGATGTAGCAACAAGAGTTTGCTTCATGGATCACCAAGATATAGCCGTACCACCATGAGTAAAAACTTATCTCGTTTGGGATTTAGCATTGTGTGGATCCGAGAGGTAACCTGCATCCGCAAAACCAATCAAACCATCTTTGTTATGGTTAGTATAAAATAATCCCAAATCTTTCGTTCCTTGTAGGTAACGAAGAATATGTTTAATCCTGTTCCAGTGCCTTTGGGTCGGACATGAGTTAAATCTTGATAATAAATTCACGGCAAAACATATATCTGGCCTAGTGTGGCTCGCCAAATACATTAAAGCTCCTATGGCACTAAGATATGGCACTTCGGGACCAAGGACTTTTTCATCGTCCTTCTTTGGACCGAATGGATATTTATCCAAGTCAAGGGATCTCACAACCATGGGGCTAGACAATGGGTGAGATTGGTCCATGTTAAATCTCTTGAGTACTTTCTCTGTATATGCCATTTGATGCACAAGGATTCCATTATTCATGTACTCAAGTTCTAACCCCAAAGAAAATCTTGTTTTTCCTAAATCTTTCATCTCAAATTCTTTCTTTAAATATTCGACTGTTTGAGAAATTTCCTCAGAGGTTCCTAGGATATTCATGTTGTCTACATACACCGCGATGATTACAAACCCTTTAGTAAATTTCTTTATGAATACACACGGATTTATGGGGTTGTTCTTATAGCCCTCTTTGACTAGATATTCACTTAGTATATTATACCACATTCGACCTGATTATTTCAATCCATAAAGACTCTTATTCAACTTTATACAATGTTGTTCTCGAGAACTTTCATATATATTTCATTATCCAGTGTACCATATAAATATGCAGTTACTACATCCATTAACCGCAAGTCTAAATTTTCTCTTATAGCTAGACTTATTAGGAATCTAAAAGTAGTAGCATCCACCACAGGGGAGTATGTCTCCTCATAATCTATTCCTAGTCTCTGTGAGAATCCTTGTGCAACAAGCCGTGCTTTATGTCTCACGATTTTACCATGTTCATTTCTTTTCCTCACAAAGACCCATTTATGTCCTACTGGTTTAATATCGAATGGTGTCCAAATTATTGGACCAAACACATTCTTTTTCCTTAATGGATTTAACTCCACGTTTATAGCTTCTTTCCATTTAATCCAATCTTTTCTCTGAGTGCACTCTAATATTGATGTGGGTTCTAGATCCTCGCTTATATTCATA
The DNA here is from genome assembly GCA_028015245.1 of Cardamine occulta. Lineage (NCBI taxonomy): Eukaryota > Viridiplantae > Streptophyta > Magnoliopsida > Brassicales > Brassicaceae > Cardamine > Cardamine occulta. Next base: position 11,007,902 of record CM051372.1, on the reverse strand, counting down.
ATGTCAAGTGCTACCTTGTATGCAAATATTTCATTAATGTCGACATTCTTTCTATTCCATTATTTTCCAGACATGACATAATTTATTGAGATCTCATTATTGTCAAGAACTTCAGGACCTTGAAGCTTGGCGTCCCGAGTATCAATGTTTGGTTCCTTTGGTTCATTCATGTCTAGGGTTCCAATAACCTCGGATTCTCCCATTGCACCTTTCTTTGATTTTCGAGTGTTCTTATCCTTGGAACCTAATGGTCTACCTCTCTTTAAGCACGCTTTAGATTCTGTAGCAACTTGATTGTGTCCCTCTTGGACATCAATTCTTATTGGTGCATTAACAGCTGGTATATATGACTTTGTTACTCTCTTCGAGTCAGCAAAGGAATCTGGCAATTGATTAGCTAGCTTTTGTAAATGTATTATCTTTTGAACTTCTATTTCACATTCTTTAGTCCGAGGATCTTGCCATGTTAAGGATGTTTGATTCCATGTAATTTCCTTTACCAGTCTGTTATTATCTCCTCCTAATGTTGGATAGTTGGATTCGTCAAAGTGACAATCCGCATACCTGGCCTTAAATAGATCACCCGTGGTTGGCTCAAGGTACTTAACTATGGTGGGAGAATCATATCCAACATATATCTCCATCCTCCGTTGAGGTCTCATCTTACTTCTCTGTGGTGGAGCAATTGGTACATATATGGCACATCCAAATGTCTTAAGATGGGATATGTCTGGCTCATGACCCGTTAGCAATTGTGATAGGGAATATTTGTGTTCACTAGATGGCCTGATGCGAATTAGTTCAGCTGCATGTAAAATTGCATGTCCCCAAGCTGAGACCGGGAGTTGTGATCTCATTAGTAATGGCCTCGCAATTAGTTGAATGCATTTGATAAATGATTCGGCTAATCCATTTTGTGTATGTACATGTGCCACAGAATGTTCTACACTTACCCCATTGACATACAATAATCATTAAACGCTTGGGACGTGAATTCACCAGCATTATCTAGACGTATAGTCTTTAAAAGAAAATCTGGAAAGTGTGCTCTTAGACGAATTATTTGAGCAAGTAGTCTCGCAAATGCCAAATTTCGAGTTGATAATAGACATACGTGTGACCATCTCGTGGATGCATCAATAAGTACCATAAAATATCTAAACGTCCCACAAGGTGGGTGAATTGGTCCACAAATGTTACCTTGTATTCTTTCCAGAAAATTTAATGTTTCCTTATTCACTTTTACTGGTGATGGCCTGACTATGAGTTTCCCTAGTGAACATGTTTTACACGTGAAATTCTTTGGGATAACTTTTCTTTCTTTCAATGTGTGCTCATTTGTATTTAATAACAATTTTCGCATCATGTTAGAACCGGGATGGCCAAGCCGGTTATGCCATAGAGTGAAATTTTTGGAAAACACTTTGTTTACCGTGGCATTTGCTTCTATCATATTTATCTTAGCACAATAAAGACCTGTAGATATGGCAGGTATGGTTTCTAGGATTTTCTTATGGCCATTGGCGAGTTCAAATATCATAAGGAATTCTTTATTCCCTTCGCCCTTAGTTTCAATATGCAAATCATTCATTCGAATGTCTTTAAAACTCAATAGGCTCCTCTTTGAGCTCGATGAGTATAGTGCATCACTTATTTCTAGATGTGTACCCTTAGGTAATAATATGTTTGCTTGACCATATCGGATATACTCAAATTTACCCTGAGCTACTCTCTCAAATTAAGAGATCACTGTAGTATTTAGGGATCGAATCCACAAGGACTTGGTTACACAATAGATTGTCAGTAAAAGTATTAAGCTAAATAAGAATAATTGTAATGAAATAGCGATGCAAAATAATTAAAAAAGATATAAATCAATAGAGAAAGACGCTAGGCATAGGGAAATCTCAGGAATCGTCAGAACTGCGAATCAATCAATTATTGAGATTATAATTAAGAACCGTTCTAGAACTCAAATCACTAAGCTATAATTAACCAACTGTCGTTGCGAAAACTATCTAAATCTAAATTCCAGAATCCCAAATTTCTTTGCAAATCCTAAGAATATAAATCAGTCTTAACGTTCAGGTTCGATATGTTCACAAAATCCCTAAACCAAATTCCTTTGCGAATAAGTAATTTTACTCACCTTAGATAGATCAGATTATCAACTGCACTGTCGTGCCTAATCAATCAACCTAAGATCTGAATTCCAATTGCACTGTCGTGCCTCCTAGAATTAGCTTTGAGAACAACCTAAAGCGAAGAACTCTAACAATTAATCCCAATAATATAATCAATTCAACAATTCATCAAAAACCCTTGAAAACCCTAAACCTAACTATGAAACTACTCAAACATGATCAATGAAACAGAAATCATAGATGAATAGAATTGCATAAAAGAAATCAATAAGAAACAAAAGGGTTCAGAGTTGTCTCCCAAAATCTCTCCAAAATAAACACAAAGAAGAAGATATATAAAATAAAACCTAAAAACCTAATTTATAAGGCTAAACACGATATGGGGTCTTCTGTTAACTTTCTGGAAGTTCTGGGCCACTTTGCAATTTATTAAATGTTAAATTCTGCGTCAGAGTTGGTCAATGTCGATTGTCACCATTGCTAGTGTCGATCGACACTCTTGGTTATGAACTCGGCTTACTCTATTCGCGTGACAGACTGGACTGCTTCCACGAAAACTGGCATAACTTTTGATCGCACCGTTAAAATAATCTCAAACCACATCCAGATGAAAGATAACTCATTGATCTATCTTGTCTCAAAATATTAGCTCGATCCATCGGTAAGTACCGTAAATAGGTAGATTCAATAGATTGATATCATTTAGGATTAGATAATATTATTTCTAATGATGTGACGAAGGACAAGAAAAAGAAAGAACATGGTATCACTTTACTTTTTTTGACATGGAAACAAAACCAAAACCAACCTTTTATTTTTGATAGAATGTGAATTCTATTACCAAAAATGGAACGTTGGTTTACTTACCAAAACCAACCTTGATGTTCTGTATTTCGCAAGATTATATTTTTAAAATTTTAGTTTTAGGTTGTGGTTTTTCCAAATATGGATTAGCTAAAATTAGCGTTTACCCTAAAGTTCTCTATATATAAACCCACTTTTCTCCTAAATCACAGAAACAAAAGCATCAAAAAGAAGGACCAATCATATTAGAGTAAACATGAAGGCTTGGATGATAATCTTGTTGGTGATTTCTGTCGCTGTGATTGTGGAGCAATCAGAGGCTACCAAAGGCCGAAAGTATTTAAATCTAGGCGAGTTTAACCCGTGCCTTGGTCCTAATCCTCCGGCGACATGCCATCATCACAACAATCCTCGTCTCCCTTCTAACACATATAGTCGTGGTTGCTCTAAATTTCACCGGTGCCAAAGAGAATAAACCTCACATGCATGACGACGTCCCATTACATTGGTCCTTCTTTTACAGATGCAACCGAGCAATAATGTTACATATCCACATATATATACATAACGTTGTATATGATAATTCCAGTTGATTTATAAATCTTACTATTTCAAAATTTTTGATATAAAGAACAAAAAATATTGAAAGAGTAAGATCATGTATTTGTTGAAGGAATTTCATTTGTGTTTTGTGCTTATACTGGTACGATTTTGTTATTATATTTTTATTGAGTTCTTTCATCAGATTCGCCTCCTAAAACTCTATTATGTGTCATATATAAACTATCTGGACCATGTTGGATCATATAACTTTAATAATGGGATTAAAAAAAATTCCATAAGTTGTAGATGACTACTAAAAAAAATTATAACTAGCTATATTTTTGTGACTGTGAAATGTAGCCTAGTGGATATAAATGACATGAGCCTACTATTGATTATAACTAGGGATTTAACTATTGAAAAAACAAAAAAAGGCATTAGAATGCCAAATAAGAAGTGACGAGTGCAAGCGCGTAAGGCCTAAGAGCATAATCAATACTAGAACCCTATATGGAGTTTTTAAATTTTTTTTATTATTATTTTATTTTAATCGAGAAAGAGGAGTTCTTAAAATTAAGAAACTGTATCTAAAACTTCTTAAATAAGAACCGGTTCTTAACAAGAGTTTCTTAACGCACAGTTACCGATACAGTTTATAATATTTAATGCTAAGAACTCTTCTTTAAGAACCCCTTAAAATACCTCATTGATCATGCTCTAAGCTCTTGCTTATACAGTATAAGTAAAAATATATTATTAAACTTATCAAACTCGATCATATTCATCTTTAAATATGATCGCGGTAGTACTATAATAAGATGAACATTAGATCCAAAATCATATCCTATTAAACTAACATATTTCTATAAGAAAAAGACGAATTGATATCAAAAACAAAAGTATTTATATTTATTTGACATTATGAGAAAATCGTATGCATCAATACAAATGTGGTTCCATATCCCTAGTGCAGCCCATTCCACCATCTCTACTAGCATGATATATGAATCATTGGCCAGTGTCTTCTATGACTTTTGCAATAGTTTCATCAGCCCTATAGCAAACTCCTTCAAAGATCCATGGAAACCTCTTTCTAACTCCCAAAGGTAACTCACTTCTCTTACACATCATTATGATATATTCTCATAAAGGGAAGAGTTTAAGAAGCCATTTTGAAGAAATGGGAAACTAGCAAAACCTATACATGTCGAGCTATCGGGCACGAGAGAAGACATGATTAATAGACTCTTCTTCTGAACATTGAGCATCAGTCTTAATCCTCTCATATTGATCCGTTCAGCTACCGGTGATGCCCCACATAGAACCTTTCACATGAATGTTTTAATATTTAGAGCTTTAGTCACACTCCACACCTGCTTTTTTAACCTTTATTCAAAGAAGGTAAAGTTGACGTCAGTTGCAACACCTCTTTTTTATTCTCCTGGCACAAAGCTAATATCCAGATTTAACAGATAAATTCCAGTGTTATATGCCTCTTAATTTTAGGATAAACTCTTAAGTATTACTATGGTACAACTAGCTATGTCATAGAGTAGATTACTAAGATCTATATTTTCACCACTTTTATTTATAAGTTTTGTCAATTCTAAGTTATCTCCTTCAAATCAAACATATCTTAAGCCCAAAGAATTTGTAGAACATGGAGGAAACACTTGCCTCTGCTTGAAGGGTAGTACCAACATGTTTTAATCTCGATCATTTGTCCTCTTGGGAGTTTTACTTTTACGAGGCTTTTATATTCTATTCTGCTTTTAGAAAAGAGTAGAGCCGAATTATAAACAAATATTTATTTTAAAAGGTAATATTTTTGTTTTTTTGAGAGAACAAGTTCACGTAATCTCTTGGATACACGAGAAAGTAGAGGGTCATAGATCTTTGGAATCCGAATCATGATTTGAAAAAGCAAGTCATCCGGAAGTCCAAGAAGCACCATGCGTTCAGAGTGAGAAACAAACATCACCAAAGCACCCTACAATAATAAAAAGACTTACAATAAAAACACCACCAATCAAAGCTGGCATGTTTTGTAAACAAGAGAGAGTACTTGCATCCTGGTCTACTTGAAGGCATGACGATTCCTCAAGGGTTTTTTTATATGAAGGATCCAAGAGTACGCAATTACTCTTCTTGCATTGATACAAGATGCGAACCTGATTTTACATATCAAACATGAATCAACCGTTACATATATGGATCAAACAGTGGAATATATCATCAACCAATACAAGAAAGAACAGAAAAGGTTATAGCAGACACTTTATCTTTTGACAATCCCCTCTCAACACAAACAATCTCATTAAGTTGACTTATAGAAGCCTGGCACATCAACAATCCATCATCAGAAAGTAAAGCATGTGACAACGGTTAAAACACATAGTCTTTCTTTTTATGATTGAATTTAAAATTTATTCAAAACCAAAAAACCGTTTGTACATCAAGTGCAACTTGTAATTGAATATTTGAAATTAGAGATAATAATTTATGTACTCCTTGATGCAAACCATAGTTGGAGAGCTCCTGCGTACTTCTGTCCTTCAAGAGAAGTAAAAGAAGAGATAAGGTTGCGTATGTGTTTGTCGAGTAGTTTGATTAGCCGAGTTGAAGATGTGGTGTGTCTCCATGGCGACAAGCATTCCGCTCCCTCCATATGTTGTGGATTGAAGCTTGGAAAAGGTACCTGAGCAAGAACAGAAGCGTTGTCCCCATACTTGTGTCCAAGAGAAGCGGGATGAGATTGTTCCAGCTTGTGGTGAAACGATTCTTGAGTACTTCTTTTGCTAAATTTCCCCATACCTCAGCCGTATATCCGCATGAGAAGTACAGATGATGTTTTGTCACCATTGGATCAACACAGAGTCTTTCACTTTCCATAAATACTCCAAATGGTCGACAATTGTTATTTACAACTTAAAACACAGAGTTGCACGTACGAGAAGCCACCACACATGTCTGCTCAACCTTGTGATGGTACTGCTTTGGTCCCCTCCCTGCGTCGATCAACTTAAGGCAGAGTAGGTAAACCTCCACACTGTAGCTCTTGTTGTGACATATCAACTTCCTTGGTATTGGAGGACCTCCTTTATACTTGAAAGATATAGAAGCAGGTTAGCCCTTTAAAAGCATCCATGAACAGTGGATGCAAGAGGAGGGCGAGAAAAAAAATGGATCATGGAATGGTCAGTAGTGTATCATTCAAAGATAGTCTCAGAAGAAACCAATAAGAGTACAAAATTAAAAGCAATAAAGAGATACATAAATAACCATGAAACTATAGATATAAAATTCCTCTAAATATCGGGATCCGTCTTTAAAAAAAAAACTTTGAAAATTTTCATTTTCATAATTATTATAATATTTTTTTTATTTTTTTATCAAAATATTTTATAATATATTAAATTTTTTTATTTTTTAAATAGGCTTGATTCGGATATATGGATCCGGCAGAGGGCTAACAGTAGCTACATGTTTTCATCTGTCTTTTATGGAGCTTTTCTTTTGTAGGTTTTTCTGTTCAAATCCTCTTTCCCAATAGAGCCGAATTCAGTTTTTTTTTCTTTGTTAAAATAGAGCCGGATATTGTATAAATATTTAATATTAAAAATAAATATATTTTTTATAAAAGATTTGCTATTAAATTGTAGGTGGAAGTGTTACAAGATGAAGAAAATACAACATAACAACTCTTATGATTGCTGACTAACAAAAACAATAAAATAGAAATCTAGAAAATGATACTAGAAGGCAAAATGGAAGCAGCTGGCACTAATCCCGTGAGCAAACCACCCCAAGAAAATAATGGCGAGAATCGAAGAACTCCAACGATGAACGCCTAATGAATTGCGAAGGCAGAGAGTTGAAACTAGAGAGAGGCCGATGACCATCTAGCCGAGAAGAATCAACAACCTAGAACTAGCACAATCCCGGAACTCCCCCACAATTCTCGCAAACTACCAGAACTATGGAGACCACAACTCAGAACCAAGGCAGAAAAACTCACCCGCAAGGGAACCAAAAGCCAAATAGCCCAATAGAGACCCTAGACTAAACTTAAACTGACTGTTGGCATCAATCGACAAACAACAACGAAGCGGCAATAACAAGACTAGCGATATTGGAAGGCAGTTAACCGGACTTGCCTGAGACAACGGAGGGATTGCAGATAGCTGAGTTAAGGTGTCACCACCTCAAGCTGAGAGAAGGGGAAGAAGGCTCCATCCGAAGAGGACAACCACCATAACTTGTCATTACAAACCCACATAACATGAAGACACATAAGACTCCAAATCAGCCATGAATCATCAACTTACAAGGAAGATAAGCAGGCTGGAAAGCAGCACTCGAAGCACTAGTCGACAATGGCAAAGCAGAGGAAAAGAGAAGAACGCCTGAACCACCAACAATCAGAACTCAAGCGCTACTAACTGAAGACTCCAACCACTCAGAGATGCACAGAGGAAGACGAAGAAGCATCTTATGAAGCCACATAACCAAACCTGCATACGAACCACCGCAAGAGACATAACCAGAACCAACCATAGCCGAATCCAGATAACTTAAACAGAGATAAACACAATCCCGAACTGAAGAGCCAACTAACATTAAACCTGGTGACAACCTAAGCTAAGCCTAACCGAGATACGCTGCAAATACTTGAACAAACAAGGAAGAGAAGCGAAGCAATCAAGCTATACACATAAGTTGTCCTCGAGCAACACCACTAGAAAGAGACCGCCTTCATCTACAGGAGGAAGACAAAACCCAGATCTACCGAAAACCACCTTCGATCTTCAAGAACTGGAAGCTGAGGAGGAAAGAGCGACATATCAGTGAGAAAAACCGACCGTCGAAAAGGGAAATCGGATGAGGTTGGCCGCTGCGGCTAAGGTTTGAGAGGGTGAGAGGTTTTCGTAACGATTGGGCTCAAAGTTATATTGAAGTTTGATACAATTGAAACACATATTTTTTACGGAGTAATCATTTTCGATCCATGTGGCACTGTGGCATGGGCATCATGACCACCATTGACGAAAAATATTTGTACAAAAAAAGAAAAAAGAGAAAGACTCAAAACTTCACCAAATGATTCGAAAGAATATTATTAGTTTACATAAATTTGGCTTTAAAACAAGCGGATCCCGGAAAAGCATCTCCATAAATCATGTTTCACATCCTTAATTAAGTTTTTTTGGTAAACAAATCCTTAACTTAGGATTATATATTTTTCAATTATGGAATTAGCTAAAACTAGCCTCAGCTCTAAGCTCTCTCTTTTACGATAAATAAAAGCAACAAGAGAACAGAGATACAATATTTGAAAGCACCAACGAGAAAAGTAAAATGAAGACATTTATGATAATCTTGTTGGTGATTTGTAGTATCCTGTTTGCAAGAAGAATTGAGGCTCAACCCAAGAAATATCTAAAACCAGGTATCTTGAATCCATGCTGGAGTCCTCATCCTCCACCAGGATTATGTCATCCTCCAAATGGAGTTCGTACACCGGTTCACAAATATAGCCGTGGCTGCAACACATTCAACCGATGCCGCCGACATGGATAACACCCATCTTCAGGATGAAATATAATGACATATTTTATGTACATTTGCAACCACATATGTCATATTATGTGTGATGTTCTTTGTGTTTCAAATTTTTTTAGCAATGATCATGGGGATTTGGATTTAAAATTTCTTACGTAACAGAAACCAAATTTTTGTACGAAGTTACATAATAATTTGTGTGTATTAATATAATGGTTACTAGAAAACAAGAATGGGATGTTGATAAGCTTTATCAGATTATTGATCCGAGAGATATTCGCACGATACTTCATTTCTATTGAATCTCTTCTGAGCTATGGGGTTTATTCAATAAAATATGGATTTACTTGGATTAATTTCAGAATCGGTTTGATATTTTGCACAATCATCATGAACGCTCAACCACACGACTATGTTCATCTACACATTCTTTTTTCTCTTTGCGCTTTATCATAAGTATGAAATTTTAATTTAATGGTCTCGAGCATGAAAATGATTTCGAAAGAGAAATCAAAATTTGAATGATTGAACTCGAGCTCTCGTATTTAGAGATTTCAATGTTCAAATCCCAATTCTTTTTATTTAACGTTAAACGTTTATTGTAAAACGTTAATTTTATCATAGTCGTCAAACACACCTTTGAGGAATTAATTTGCAAATGTGAAAGTTGAAGAAGAATTTTAGTGGTCATTTTTCTTAAAAACCAGTGTTCAATTGTCCCTTTTTATTTTTTGTTTAAATTTCTCAATCTTGAATTGGAGAGTTTCCATATATATAGAAGTGCCCACAGATTTATGAAAGAAAAAGTAAAAGTCATATCTAATCTCTTAATTACATTTATATGTAGGACAAATTTTGTTTTGAAATTTATGTAAATCCATCTGAGTATCAAATTAAAAGAAAACTAAAACCTTTTTTTCTGGTCCACAATTCTGATTTTGGCCTCCAAGTGATTCTCATAATCTTATAAAACAAAAGGCAATCATATATATGAAAATAGCCAAAAGACATAACTTTATTTCCTAATAAAAAGGCCTTTAAACCCAAGACTTGCATTTTAGATTTGATACCAAAAAATGCATTATATATAGATTTGGTACCCAAAAAATCATTGTCACACGTGCCACAAAACGATTCGTCGATCAGATCAGAAAATTCAATCGCCACGTCATCGGCCGCATGCCCTCGTCGTGTCTCTTCCCACTCAACAAAACGTATCGTTTGCTTTTTAAGAACGTCGCACAAAACCTCTGAAACACAACACAACAGATAGAGAGAGATTTGTGTAATAATCAGAAAATCATATCATGGGGAAGAGAAGAGGCGTCTCCGCCGTGAACGTGGCTTTTGGGTGGCTGAGACAACAATCAAACAAGGTTAAGATAGCTCTCGGGATTATCCTCTCTTTCATCCTCGTCGTCTTTCTCAAATTCACCGTTCACAATTACAATCACTTTTTTGTCGCCTCCGAGCTTATCCATGCCGCCGGAATCTTAATCCTCATCTACAAGCTCACCCGCCAAAAGACATGCTCCGGTAACAATAATAATATAACCATATCATAAGATTTATGACTTTAAATTACACCTTTGTTCTTCTTAGTGTGATTAGAAGTGAAGTTTGTATTGTGTTGGAATCGTATAAGCTCTTTTGGTTTGGCTGGTGAACATTTTATGTTTATATTGTGTCTATGTTGTGGAATCTTATAAGAAATGTAAAATGATTTTAATTATTAGGTCTATCTTTAAAGTCTCAAGAAGTGACAGCAATATTTCTTGCTGTGAGATTGATCTGCAGCATAAGCATGGAAGGTGACATACATACAGTTCTCGATTTCACCACCTTGGTTTCGACTCTATGGGTCATTTATATGATTCGATACAAGCTGAAAGCATCTTATATACAGACTCTAGACACTTGCCACAACTACTATGTGGTAATATATACTTTGATTTAAAGAATGCGAAAATGTTGTTTGTTTTTTCCGATTTGTTCTCAAGATGATTAAGTAATATATTTCTCGCTTTTTCGCCTACCAGCTTGTACCATCTGCTATCCTTGCGTTGGTTATTAACCCGAGAATGAATTATTCTTACATCCACCGTGTCATGTGGGCGTTTTGTGTTTACTCGGAATCTGTCTCTGTTCTGCCTCAGCTTCGATTGATGCAAAATGCTCAGGTCAGCTGCTTTTGACATATCTATGTATCTTTTGATTGTTTCTGTCAATGTAGTGGTTGAGTATTCTTGACATATCTATGTATCTTTTGATTGTTTAAGTCAATGTAGAGTTAGCATTTTAACCAACTACGATGGTCTAGTGGTTGAGCATTCGTCTATTCGTCATGTTGGTCTAATGGATCGAGTCTAATCCACTATATATATACTTCCATGTTAGCTAATGTATACGTTTTTAGTGACAAGAAAATCTGGCTTTCTGCAAGTCTCGAGTTCGGTCTAGACTTAGGTCCAAAACTTAGGCCAATGTAAACATTTTAAGTTGTAAGAAATTGTACTTTTCTACAAGTCTCGGGATTTTGATTAAACGTGAGTCCAAAACTTTTCCGGTTACAATAAAAACAAGTTTAACATTTTTTTCGAATACTCATTACAGATCATAGAGCCGTTCACAGCTCATTATGTGTTTGCGCTTGGAATCGCTAGATTCTTGGCATGTGCCCACTGGCTTATCCAGGTAAAGTTGTACCTCCATAATCATTAAGCTTCCATTCATTAAGATCAAGAGACTTAATGGTCTGAAAACGTAGGTATATGAGACTCGTGGACATTACCTATGGCTACTTGGGGCTGGTTACTTTTGGTTCCCAGTAGCTCTAGTAGCCGAGGGCATTCAAACCTTCATCCTCGCCGACTTCTGCTACTACTATGTCAAAAGGTAATAGATTTTCGCAAACTATGTGAACCTTATGCATAAGTGATTATTGATATTTGGCAATGTTGTTGATCTGTTTTATTGTATATTGCAGTGTTATGGAGGGTCAGCTAGTACTGAAGATGCCGGTTTAGATCGGTTTAGATGAATCGAATACATTTTGTTTGTTTTTATTTTTCAACTTAAGCTACCTTTTTTACCAAAGTAGATGCTCAAAAAATAATCTAGAAAGGTTTCATTTCTTTCTTCCCTTTACTGCTTTTTGTTTAAGGATCTTTAGAGAAGTTAACAATTATCAAAATGGTTTTCTTCTTTTTAACTATCCAAGCCGAATATTAATTAGTTCAGATTGTACATTGACGTTTAAACCACCAATTCAAATAATTTAACCTCGTAAAAATTTAAGGAAATTATGAATTTAAAAAAAAAAAAAAAACTAAAATAAAAGAAAAGAAAAAAAAAACTAAAATACAGTATTTCAAACGTACAATTAATTATACATAAACTCTACAAAAGGCACTTTTTTCCTTCTTATTTTGTACTTTTGGTTCTCAAGTCGCTATCTCTCTTTCTCGCTTCTATTCGAGATTCAGCTGTAAAACCCTAACCAGCGCCATAGCCTAGTGAAGCTCCTGTGTGAGAGAGAGCAAATCGTTCAATTTTTCCGGTTAATCGTTGTTTTTTTCTCAAGGTAAAACACTATTTCGTGACTGTCATCGTTTTCTTCCTCGGAAACATCTCCGAGCAATTTCATACTTCTTCACTCTTTTTGTTGTTTGTTCTTTTACTTGATCGATTGGATTCTAGACTCTTCTAGTACTTAGATCGGTTCTTTCTAACTCTGATTTGTGCTCACAAATCTTCGTTGCTTTACTTGACGAACTGATTTCAATGATTCTGTATTGGATTTCAATTGATATGTGAATCCAGATCATGGATCTCTCTCTCGTATCACTGTTTTTTGTTATCCTCTTCAATTTGCTGTAAAGAATATGATTAAAGTGGAATTATACTGATCGCGAGGAACCTTATCGATGATTGATTTTGATTTCCAGGAGAAGAATTAGGCTATGGCGATGTTAGGAGCACAGCAAGTTCCAGCAGCAGCTTGTACTCCAGATATTGTATGGATTCAGTTTTTAACAGATGAAAATTCAAAATTGTGTTGTTTTTATGAATATTTCAGATTTTTAAAAGTACATTGTGGGTTTTTGTTCTGTTTATAGGTTGGGAATGCATTTGTGCATCAGTATTATCATATATTGCATCAATCTCCTGAGCATGTTCACAGATTTTACCAAGATATTAGCAAGTTAGGTCGTCCTGAAGAGAATGGTATAATGAGCATCACTTCTACTTTGCAAGTGAGTTATACACTACTTACTTTTGTTTCAAGTTTCGACGTGGTCTTGGCTTTGTGTTTTCGAATTTTGTTTTAATACTCAAAGATGTATGCTGCTTATATTTTGAGCAGGCTATTGACAAGAAGATACTGGCTCTTGGTTATGGTGTAATCAATGCGGAGATAGCAACTGTGGACACGCAAGAATCTTATGGCGGTGGTGTGCTTGTATTGGTGACTGGGTATTTGACGGGAAAAGACTGTGTCAGGAGGACTTTTACTCAGACTTTCTTCCTTGCTCCACAGGAGACGGGGTACTTTGTCTTGAATGATATGTTCCGATACATTGATGAAGCTGGAATCGTATATGGAAATCAGATTCCAGCTAATAACATCCAAGTTCCTGTTAACATTCACCAGGGTAAGTTGAACCTAGTTCTTGTATTTGGATCAAACATTAATAAATTCTGAGCTGTTTTTTTTTTAATGGGAATCTTGGTTTTTATAAGCGTTGTATATCTTCTTGTGTATTTAGATCCAGTTGCTCCTAAAGACATTCCAGATGACCTTGTTCAGGAGAAATATGTCCAAGAGAATCATGCTGTTGAGAAATCCGATGTGTTATCCAAGAGTTTTAATGGACCTGAAGTGTTCACTCCCTCTGAAGATGAACAAGTATCAGCTACCGAAGAAGCTCCGGCACCTGAAATAGTTCATGAAGCTCCAATTGATGTGCAGAAGGTTGAAGAATCTGATTCTAAGACTGGGGAAGTTCCAAAGAGATCTTATGCAGCCATTGTAAGTAACATACATTTTAGTTGTGTAATGCCTCCTCTTCAAGCCGATGTGAAATGCTCAGCTTCTCTGGCTTCATGATTTAATGCCATTGGTGTACATAATCTTGATATGTAGGTGAAGGTTATGAAAGAGAATGCTGCACCAATATCTGCTGCAAGAACCCCAACAAAGGTGGAACCAAAAAGACAAGAAGACCAAGCCATTCATATCCCTCTACCAACTCCGTTGACTGAGAAATCAGATTCAGGAGCTAATGTAGCTGTAAATGGAAACGATCAAGATAATGAAAGAGGTAATTGCCTTTTTTTTCTGGCACTGTTTAACAGCAAGTATGCTCCGCTGCAATCTTTCTCATTTCTTGATTCCGTAACAGCTCTAGGTCCGTCCATCTATCTAAAGGGCTTGCCCCTTGATGCAACACCAGCCTTGATTGAGAATGAGTTCCAGAAGTTTGGACTTATTAGGACAAATGGAATTCAAGTTAGAAGCCAGAAGGTACAAAAAGTCTCTCATCTTTATTATTGCATTCATTACTAATGTGCATAGTAGTTATCGTTTTGAGTATTGTGTTTCTATAGGGATTCTGTTTTGGTTTTGTTGAGTTTGAATCTGCAAGTTCCATGCAAAGCGCTATCGAGGTAAGAACCAACGGTATGACTTCTAAAATTTTCATGGCCCTGTTCATCCGAGGCTAACTAACTGTTACGGAATTTTCCAACAGGCATCACCTGTCATGCTCAATGGGCAGAGAGTAGTTGTGGAGGAAAAGCGCTCTACCGCAAGAGGCAAGTTTGCTTTTAAACTCCGAGAAATGAACTCTCATGAACTTAACACATTTATTTATCGTTTGTTGTTGAAACAGGGAACTATAGAGGACGTTCAACGTTTGGTGTAGGCAATGGCTACAGAAACGAAGGGGGAAGGGGTCGTGGGGGCTTTGGAGGTGGAAGAGGAGGAGGAGGTTATGGTAGGACCGACTTCAACGGATATGGTAATAATAACAGGGGAAACAATAGGGGAGGATACGGAAACCGAGCTAATGGTGACGGTGGTGGGAGAGCCAATGGTAATGACAGACGTGTAAGACGTGGTGGCGGAATTGTTGATGCTAACGGAGCTACTAAACCTGTGGATGCTCCTCGCGTCTCTGTTACTGCATAAATGTGCGTTTCAAGCTAAACAAACTCAATTTTTTTTAGAGAGCTTAGGCGTAGAGCTATTGACATTGAAAAAAAAAAAAAAATACTATTCTTCTCTTTTCACCATGTCACCAATTTGTTAATTCGAGTTAAATTTCGGAGCCAGAGAGTTTCATTTGGTTCTTGCTTGTCTAATTTTTTACTTCTGATAGAGCTCTTACGAATCTAATTATTCTATATCAAACGAGTTGAAATGGCAAATATAATGACTTAACATTGATATATTTGAGTTTTGATATAGAAATTGCCATAGAGTTTACTACAGCTATAAACAAAAAATACAGTATTCTTAACCCCCAAAATATATAGAAATAAACACAAAAAATAACTAAGGTTAGAACTTAATAAAACTGAAGTAACAACATATGGTTTGATAAAGGAACTTCTCTTAGTTCAGAGGCCGAAATTGCAAGCCTGAACAAACTCGAGATCGTAGTCGACGTGTCTGGTCCAAAGCGGCCGAAACTGGTTCATAGCTATGTCCAGCCATGGCTTCATGTTACCGTTGAAGTGTACAACTGCAGCGTTGCGGATCTCGTCCATGCTAATGCTTGGATTGTAACCTAGCCCAAGCACATGCCATGTTTTGTCCAGCGGCTTTGTGGTCGAGTAAAACGTGATCAGTCCTGGTGGTAACGTTCCCAGTTTCCATAGAGTCCTGTTTTCGTTCTGCAATAACAAATTTGTCTCAATAGATGAATAAAACGTCACACAAAGAAACGCATTGTCAAATGGCGAAAAAATATCAGTAAACTCACCAGATTTTGCCAGTAGTGATATTCTTCTGTGCACTTCTCTCTTCTCCAAGCATCAAGATCAAAGAAGTTCATTCCATATGCCCACGCGCATGCTTTGGGATTAAACTTTTCTTTGATCAAAGGATGTGAGAAATTCATGTATTGAGCGTATCGATGGAACGACCCAAAACAAGTCTCTACAGCTCCATTCACTTTCCCATCCATATCGATCTCCCACAGCCCCGTTAAATCCTTCTGCACAACCACATCATCGTCCAAGAAGAGTATCCTGTGTAGTTTCGGGTACATCTCGGGTAAATAAAACCTCAAGTGATTCAATATAGACAAATACTTTGGGTTCCTGAACTTCATATTCGTGGTATCCTTCGTTGCATTCTCCAGCTTATTCTCAAAATAAAACTTCTGAAGATTCGCAGATTCCAATTGCTTCAACACAGGCACATAAGAAGAGTTCAAAAACGTATAGTCCTCAACAGCTTTCACTTCTACATGAGCTCCATTATACTCCTTCAGTTTAAACATAACCTGCATCGCCCCGAGATTCATCTTATCCGTCACAACATGGAAGACATGCTTCCATGGCTCCTTAGCATTCTTCACAGCAGAGTTCACCACCACTGAAGCCGCAATCACATTATCCGAAAATATAGCGTAATGGTAAAGATTAGGATCCTCGAGCTCCGACAGTCTAGCTTTCCCTTCATCAGTATACTTCTCAGGGTGAGCAATCCTTTCTTCCATCAGCCTCATCGCAAGACAATGCAATCCCTTCGGTATCGATTTCGCAGCGATCAAACTCGAAAACGCGCCTTGCTTCTTAGCATTAGTTAACTGTTCGTTAACTGCGAAAATCGTATCTTTCAGCTTCTGTATCTTCAACTGATTATCAAATGATTCTTTAGCTTCAGCAATCACTTGACGAGTCATTTTAATCCGTTCTTTAACTTCTTTCTCAAATTGCCTAAGCACAGATTCTTCAATCGAAGCTCCATCAGAATCATACAAAGCTCGATACGTTGGTTTATTAATCAGATCTGTGTAGTTTCTAGAAAGATCTGCGAAGATCCTAACGAGTTTTGAATTCTCAAGCTTAAGCTTTCTCGCGTAAGAAACATAAGCTAATGCTAATGACCGATGATCATCAGCTTGTTTCCGGATCTGAATCAACCGTGGCTTAAGCGGATCCGATTTGATATCCAATATGGATCTCCGAATAGATCCGACTCCATTTGTATACTCAACACCCAAAAATCAAACAAAATTTTCACAAAATCATTTTAATATTACCTAAAATTCGAAAAATTAAACACAAATATCTTCGCGGAAATGCTAAAATTCAAATTCCAAATCCAAGCGATTTGTTTCTGAAAGATCCGATGAGAGAACTTACGGGAAGAAGGAGATCAGGTGAATCGTTAGATTCAGAAGCGAAGAAGAATGAGAGAGTGAAGAGGATAAGTGTAGCAGTGGCGATGAAAGCTGTGAGTCTGATTCTGACACCGGAGCTGGTAATCGCCGGAGATCCGCCGCCGCGTAAGAGTCGGTGGTGATTAGCCATTGGACGAACACTAAGCACTTGGCACCTTACAGATTCATTTCAATTATAGCTATTAATGGAAGCTCTCTCTGTGGTACGCGGCCAAACTCAAATGATAGCTAAGGAAAAAAAAATTTGTCGGTAACCACTAACCATTTGTTTAATAATAATTTAAGCGTAACGAGACTTTAAGGACTGTAATTTAATTTTAAAATATCACTTTTTAATTCATTTTTTTTTTCTCTATAGTCTTTACTTTTTTATTTTTTCCTCGTCAAATTTTTATTTCTCTAAAAGTTAGATAAATTAAGCTATATTATGCCTGAATGAATATTTTTGCATTTCTGATTTCTCCATTAGTTTTTTTTTTCTTTTTGTTAAGGATATGTCGATTAGTTAAGTTTTTTTGAAAGATAATGTGTCTCCTCATTGCATAATTTGATTATACAATCATGTTCACTTCATTAAAACGAATTAGTGATATACAAAAATGCTTACAAACAAAAAGCGACCAAGAGTTTATAAAAATTTCTGTTTTACCTTTACTTTTATGAGGTTCATTACTAATATGAAATCCTAACTACAGTAAAACCTCTATAAATTAATAATATTGAGACCAATGTATTTTATGATATTTTATTAATTTATTATATTTATTTATTTATAGAGGTGATATTTGGATCAAAATATCAATTTGAGACCGGAAAAAAATATTGATTTATCGAAGTATTAATTTATCGAATATTAATTTATAGAAGTTTCATTGGACTACATTAGACATTTCTTTGTCCAATTCAAACTACACGACCATTGATTATCATCTATAAAATGTTTTACTATAAAACTAAAATAAAATAAAATAGACAATGTAATAATATACGGCAAAAAAACAAAAGAAATTCATAGTTTAAGAAAAATATTATAACAGTCGTGAAGATCAAAGCTAAATACATATTGCAAAAATCTTGGCCATTATTAACAACATCTTTTAATTTCAGTTACCCTTAACTTGTGCATATAGAACTTGCCCAAAACTATAGAAACTACAGAAGCATAACTATCTCTAATAACTTATATATATATATATATCGAAATTAATACAAAGTTTATTCATCTCCCTTTCAAGCGTTCTTTGAATGTTTCTTTGCCTTGTAAAACCGACCAAAGCCTTTGAAAGCCTTAGTTAGCTTCAGAAGGTTAGGCTTCGCAATTCCCAAATGCATCTTCCCTGTTGAGAACTTCAAAGCTTGTAAGCAACAAAGCTGCTGCTGATCAATCCCATCTTCATCTTCCTCCTCCATTACTATTACTTCCTTCTCTATGCTCTTCGTCTTCATCATCATCGACTTCTTCTTCTTTATCTTCTTCTTATTCTCATCTTCTTCGGTCTGCTTCTTCTCTGTTTGTGTCTCATAAGTCTCCCACAACTGATCCATGCCTTGTCCAACGTCAGCATTGTGTCGTTCCTCGAACTGCTTGCAAGCTAATGTTCTCCTCCATTCTTTTTCTTTCCTCATTGATCCAAAGCTCTCGAGCACAACATGTTCTTCTTCTTCCTTCTTAATCACTTCATTCTTCTTCTCTTCTCCGAAAAAATCGCTCAGTTTTGGAAGATCATAGCTTTCATCATTACCATCTCCGACATTAACTTCAACTTTTTGAGCCTCGGATTCTTCTTTTGTCTGCTTTTCTCCATTATCGAGGATAATGTCACTTTTTGGTTTGACTTTTTGTTCTTCTTCATCTTCCTTTTCACATTTCTTTGTTTCTTCTTTCTCCAAATCAATCAGATCCACACACTTCAACGGTTGGATCATCTCAACTAGCTCCTCACGGGTCTCATTGGTCAAAGATTCCGACACAATGCTCTCATGGCTACAGAATTTGTCAACAAACGTCAGTTCATCATCCTCGGACGTACATTTCATTGAGCAAGCTTCAACAACCATCTTATACGCTTCAAACTCCTCCAAAGACTTAAAATTAAAACCCTCATCGTTAACATCAAACTTGTGTTCCAAGACACTTCCAAGCTTACTACAAAAGGAAAAAAGGAAGCTTGGTTGTGTTGTTTCTAATGATTCAGAGTCAGGACAAGTGTCGTGAACATGCAAAGTACTAACTAAAGCTAGAAGCAAGAGTGAAGTAGTGACAAAGAGAGGTGAAAGAAAAGAGAGAATCTTGAAGATGTAAGGTGAGAAGAAGAGAATGTAAGAAAAATAGAAAGGGTGTGAGAGGATGAATGAACAAAAGAGATGAAAATCAGAGAGAACAAGAGAAGAGAAACCAATCTTCTTCTTATTAGAATTCTCTTCTGAAGATGACTCTGCAAATTCAGACATGTTTGTAGAAGAAAACCTTTGGGAGATGATGTCAATGGCGACAAAGAAGGTTTAAAAAGACTAGCCAAGTTTTTTCTCTTTTGCTTTGTTCCGTTAAGAGTGGCGTGAATATAAGAAAGAGATGAGAGAAACAGAGACAAGAAAAAAGAAAGCAACTTTAGAAAGTTAACTTTCTTTTCACCCGTTGGGCCATTTTAATAACTACCACCATTGCTTTTTTTCTTTTTACTCAAGTCTAAATGTTTCTGACCTTGACCGAAAAAAAAAAAAACAAACAAACAGAATAGTCAGAACAATTACATCAACTTGTAGTGGTGATTGTGCAATTTTCTAAAAGGAAGATCTAATCTTGAGTTCAACTGATAGTAATGTGTATATGTTAACCTGAAACAGTTATTTGTTCATATTCCAAATTGTTGTGAACAGTTCACTCCAATAAAATTTAATTATCCTTTATGTTTTTTAAACAATTGTAAGATTGACCCCATTGAAAATTATATATTGAACCCTATAAATCTGATTTAAACTCATATTTTACTTAAAAAGAAGATCCAAAATCCACATTATCTAGCTAAACATATATTTGATCCTCCCAAATCCATAATACAGTCATTCAAACCATGTAAACCTTTTAAAATTTGGGCTTATAATTATAAAAGAAGTAGCTTACGAAATATATTTTTAGTTTCTTTTTGTTTTAATAAGTTTGACCCCAACAAAAAATTGTTCTACCTCTGCCACTGAATGAGACAATACATACTACATAGTGAAAAAAGATTCTTGTTTTAGTGTTTATCATCTTACCAACATATTGATAAAAATTAACGGATTAAGCCATGTAATAGCTCGTATTACGTAAATATTGTACTTACATGTCAGATTAAAGAAGATGAAATCTAACATTGTGGGCCAAATTTCAATTTTTCAAACATTGTGGGAAAACTATGAAATCTAAAGTATCTTGAAGGCTCATTTCGCAATTTCGCAATTAAATAAGAGTTAGGGTTGGTTTCCGGATCTAAATCGGGTTCGGGTTAGGGTTTAATTTCGGGTTTTGGATCAACCCGAATCATGTTACGGTATTGAAATTGGAGTCAGTTTCGAGATGAAAAAGAGTCTACCGAGTTCCGTAGCGTCAAAATGGCGTCGGCCGGTGATCGGAAATTCTCAGAACGAACAAATCAGCCATTGTCTCCGCCGACGCCGATTGTGCAAACAAATCAAACTCCGACGAAGCGTGTGTTGATCACTTCCCTTTTAGCAGGTTTCGCATTTCTTCCACTGCTTTTTGTTCTTTCTTTGGGGTTTATTGTTACATCTTCTTCAAAGGGAAACGCAAGATTAAGATACTGCACTGTGTTTCTGAATACTTCGTTAGAAGCAATTGAGATTTTGGTTACACAGATCATCGCAAAATTTTGATGTTCTAAGTAGAAACCAAGGAGATTGTGGTTCTTTGTATCAGTTACTATAAGTTCGATTTCTAGGTTTTACAGCTCCATTGATTGGAAGATTCCATAACTTGATCTGAGATTTTGCCCAAAGTTGTGGTGTATAGAGTGAATTCACCAGTTTTTAATTCTGTCTTATGAAGACTAGAGCCTTTGATTATTGTATACCTTAGGTATTGAGTGTCATAGCTTAAGCTATAGAGAATGTAATTTGCTTATGAAGACTATGAACTTTGGCTTGGTTTTCGTATTCAATTACTTATTGCGGTTTAAGAAATGTTGCATCTACGTTGTTTGAGAAGATGTTCATGTTGTGTTGCAGGAGTTATTGGAGGAGGAGCTGGATTTGTGTCTAAACACCGGAAGGCTCATCCTAATATTCCAACTATATATGCTACTAATTTTGCTATTGTCGCCGGTTGCTATTGCGGTACTTAGTTTTTCTTCTTTGACTATAATCATAATAACAAAATCTGTTAGTGTGTGTCTTCTCTTTATCCATTTTTGTTGAGTGTTAACCGAGTGTTTCTGTCTTCTCTAAGAAGTTGAATGTCATGTTATGTGCAATCTTTTTGGTTTTGGTAGGAGCTCGTGAATTTGTGAGAATAACTCGAAGATCAGAACACGATGATTTAATGAACTCAGTTGTTGGAGGGCTTTTCAGTGGTGCTTTACTTGGACGACTTCAAGGTTTGTGATCATGAATTTGTCAAGCAGTATCTGTTTTTACTGTGTCTTCCTCTTTCTTTGTTCAATCTCTAATGAAACTCTCTGAAGATTTGGCTTGTCTTAGTACTCTCAACTCTCAAGTCTCAAGTAGTCTGACCATGAATCAATTGGAATGAATCTTTCATGAATGTCTCTTTAGGTTATTAAGTTTGGAACTAACATATTATCGATGTTTTCAGGAGGTCCTCAAGGTGCATTACGCTACTCGCTAGTTTTTGCTGCTATGGGCACAGCATGTGATTATGCTTTCCATAGAGCAAAACCAATGTTAGAGAGCTTCCGTAGCAAAGATTCACTCAAGTTACCTGAATGGTCTCCTATCCAAATCCTCGACGAAGAAGCTTTAGCGAAGAAGAAGGCTCAAGAACAGAAAATATTCCCAGAAAGAGTCCTTGGCAGATTGAATAAAGAAGAGTCTTAACAACTTAGAAATATTTCTTTTCTTTTTTCCCGTAAATTTCTGAAGTTAGGCATTTTGTTTTCTGGGTTTGCTGTTTCGTGAAAGTAATTGGAAACATTTTTTTTTTTTGAAGTGAATGTAAAATTTATTCAAACCAAAAAAACTTCTTTACATTAAGTGTTTCTTCTATTTGAAAATTTTTTGAAAAAAAAAGAAAAATTGTTCTTAAGAATTCCTTGCAGAAAACCAGAGCTGAAGAGCATCCTCTAATTTACGATCATCCAATGTAGAACATCGGTTTCGTATTTGTTTGTCGATCAGTTTGATGAGAAACATTTTAGATGAGTATTGTTTTGATTTTCCCCTGGGGAAAAAAATTTTCTTTTGACACAAGAAACTTGTTGTGGAGACAAGTTGTTGTATGATGATAGACATACCATTAGCGTATAGATATTATTATTCATGGTTGATGGATTATGGGCATACCTAAAATTTCGAAAAAAGAATTGTATGCCAGAGGCAAACCATTGTTGAATTGATAGACTTATGGGAAATTAATGTGAATGTAGTAAACTAGTGACTGACTTAGGAAAAAATAAACTTAGTATTGTTGAAAATTATGAATTATTTGGACATTTGTTTTTTACCGTATACAATTTATTCATGCATTTGATTTCTGAATTTAAACTCTGATTATGACAATTGTAGTACTTGACTACAAGTTACGGTCAAACATTTGGTTAGTATTAAATATCCTTGAGAATGTTGTAGGAGGCATTTCATAGCCCAATAGTTATTATACGGTTTCTTGTTTTAACTAGTCGATACATAAATAAGAATTTTAATGTTTTAGGTCACTAGGTCCTATATTTTTCTTTAAAAATACTTTTTACTACTTTCGATTTAAGAGATGCTTTAAGTTTACGTTTTGGATATTAAGAAATTAAATATATAAAATTTTCTTTTTTTTTACATAAAACATCATCTAATATCTAACCAAGAACAATTCAACCAATAATGAAATAAACTCTATTAGTGATGATCTCAAAACAAATTATGGGTTTCCACACTATATAATAAAACCTCTATAAATTAATATTGTCAGAATCATGATATTTTATTAATTCATAGAGATATTAATATTATTATTTTAAAGAGAATTTTTAAAAAATATATTATGATAAGAGATTTTACCGTGAAATTTAATAAAGATGGTAGTTTAGACAATCTACATCACATTTGAATAGTATTTTACTTACTATCAATCTTGCAATCTCGTTTAGGAAAAAAACAAAATATTTAGAAATAATCATAACAAACTAAATTCAACACTAAAAATTTTGCTCTAACAATGCAAAGTTGAAGAATTTAGATGAGATAACTTTTGTCAATAACATTCATCAATTCAAAGTATTGATTAGTGATCTCAATCATCGTATGAAAATAATATATTTTCAAAAATCAGTATTAAACTGTGGTTACTATTTATAACACTAGATTATGTAGTTGAAACGAGTGTAGAGTTGATTTGGAACTGCTAGTGCTTACAAAAGTAATTATATAGCGTTTGAAATTTATTTTCAATTTTTGTGCAGTTCAAAAACATAATATCAAACAATATAATTGACATAAGAAAAAATAGAAAAAATGTAAACAAAACTCAAATATAATAAAAACCAACAACATGGTTCCGGTGTCGGCTTGTCTTCACGATGGTGGAGTTGATATTCTGGGTTTGGGACAGCAGCAGCATTGACAATGAATGTGGGTTCCGGTGTCGGCTTAGAACCATCAAGAAAGTGGGCCAGTTCATAGCCATCGAGGAGGGCATGAACTTGGCGACTCCACATAATATAGTTGGAAGGGTTCAGTTTTGTAACATTCTGCATATTGATATGCAATAGAGAACTGTTTGGGGTTTTTACGGTGTTATTGGTGGCGTCATTTGTTATAACAGTAGACATGACAGCTTAAAAAAGAAAAAGATGAAGAAGTGAAGTAAAAGAGGCTTAAAATGAAAAAGAAGTGGTTGAGATATTTCTAGGTCTTAGATATTATTTTTGTGCTCTAATACCATATAAGAATTGTGAATGATGATTATTACTGATAGAGGACATATACATTTATAGAGAGGCTATGTACATATAAATGAAAAACGTATAAATCAAAATTAAGTGAAGAATATATGACTGAGATAATCTTGGTCAATCAAATATCTTTTGACAAATATGATTGACTCTAATACTAATATCTAATGAAAACAATTCAACTAATAATAAAATAACTTGTAAAAGTCATAGAAATTTGAGAAAATTAAACAAATAAAATTTCTTGTAAACATCATGTAAAATGGAACAGAGAATAATGCACTTGCAATTTTATGGTTTCAAAAAAAGAATTATTGGTTTCTAAACTATAAAACTTGGTCTTCAATCCGCACAATATACAAATTAAAATTTTATTTTTTGATTTTTTTTATAAATTGTGTGATATTTGTTGAATCGTCGGACATAGTAGGTGTGGAGTAGGTTAGACGATGAGAAGGTAGATAATAAATTTACAAATTGTTATGAATATACTGATGCGTATAAGAGAATGAAACCAAAAAAAAATCTCAACAACACATGTGGAGAAGAAAAAGTCCAAGTCACGTGATTAAACCGAGAAGCCAGGGAAGACACGTGCTCCTCAATTTGCAAACAAAGCACACAACAACACAACACAAAGCCAAACTCGTCTTTGACAATAGGCCAACATCAATGGCATTACGGTGGCAAAATCGTAATTTAACACTCAACCAAGTGGCAAATTGAAAAAGTCATTATTATTGTTGTCTTTCTTCTCCAACCTCGGACCCATCGGAAACACACTACACAGATTCAAAAACCTCTCGCGAACCTTCTCGTTCTCTTCTCTCACATTTTCTTCGATTTTGATTCAAAGAGATGTTGAAGCTTTCGTGTAATGTAACTGACCAGTTACAAAGCTTGTTCTTGTTCTCGCATTCTCATCGATCTGATCTAGTGAATTTCAACCGACGACGAATCGTCTCTTGTTCTCCGATGATGACGAGGAAGGTGGTTTTGGATCCTATAAGGGCGATTGTATCTGCTGATCAAGGAAGTGTGATTCAAACTAAACAAGGTTTAGGTAGTCTCGCGGATCAGCTCCGATTAGGTAGCTTGACGGAGGATGGTTTATCGTATAAAGAGAAGTTCATTATTAGATCTTATGAAGTCGGAAGTAATAAAACCGCCACCGTTGAAACCATTGCTAATCTTTTGCAGGTCAGATTTGTAAATTCCGTTTTAGGATTTTTTTTTTTTTTTAATTATTGGCTTTGATAATTTCACGATTTTTGTGTGTTTCTTTGTTTTAATTTCTTAATGATTGGTTTGTCTTCTCTAATTTTTTGTTGTATGAATGAATCATTTTGGTCAGTTGAAAGACAAGAACTTGTTTGGTGTGATTAATTTTGTTTAGGAGGTGAAATTGCTACTGGTTTAAGTATTAATTATGAGATATTTTTGTGTGTTTGTTTTTTGTTTAATTCCCTAATGATTGATTTGTTTTCACTAATTGTGTTTTCTAAATTGCCACTGGTTTTGAGTATTAATTACTGAATATACAAGTTGATGTATGTATTAATCTTTTTGGTTAATTTAAAGACAAGAACTTGTTAAATTTGTTTTGTAGATGGTGAAATTGCCACTGGTTTAAGTATATTAATAAGTAAAAATGTTGAAGCTAAGATTAATGTTTTTTTGGTGTGATGAATTTGTTTTGGTATAGGAAGTGGGATGTAATCATGCACAAAGTGTTGGATTTTCGACTGATGGATTTGCAACAACACTTACAA
The DNA here is from genome assembly GCA_028015245.1 of Cardamine occulta. NCBI lineage: Eukaryota > Viridiplantae > Streptophyta > Magnoliopsida > Brassicales > Brassicaceae > Cardamine > Cardamine occulta. Next base: position 10,981,542 of record CM051372.1, on the reverse strand, counting down.
TGAGGAAATTGCATCTCATTTGGGTTACTGCAAGAATGCACATTGAGATCTACAAATACCCAGCTTGGTATTTTTTATTGCTTTTATCTATTTGTTGTAGTTTTGATAATACTGAGCAGAAGAAATTTTGGTTATAGGGGTGATGTGGTTGAGATAGAGACATGGTGTCAAAGTGAAGGAAGGATTGGAACTAGACGTGATTGGATTCTTAAGGATTGTGCCACTGGTGAAGTCACTGGTCGTGCTACAAGGTAGACAAAAAAAAAACAGACCTTATGTTTCCTATTTGTGTCATGGACTTAGTTACATGTTTGCCTATGGCCTTGTTCTGATTTGTTGTGTGACTATATATGTGTTATGGTTTCAGTAAGTGGGTGATGATGAACCAAGATACAAGAAGGCTTCAGAAAGTTTCTGATGATGTTCGAGACGAGTACTTGGTCTTCTGTCCTCAAGAACCCAGGTAAAGGATACTTTGTTTACCATGACAATGCTTGCTGGTCGCCATGAATGCTAACTAGTTTGTGCTATGTATCTTGTAGATTAGCATTTCCAGAGGAGAATAACAGAAGCTTGAAGAAAATCCCGAAACTCGAAGATCCAGCTCAGTATTCAATGACTGGGCTTAAGGTAAAAATAGTTTATAGGACTCTTTCTCCATCTTTAGGCTTCAACATTTCTCAAAGACTTTGTAATCATGTTTTTTGCAGCCTAGACGAGCTGATCTCGACATGAACCAGCATGTCAATAATGTCACCTATATTGGATGGGTTCTTGAGGTGAATCACCAAGTTTACCAAAAAAAAAGCTCAATTTTGTTTAAATGGGAACTTTAGTAATCTTATGATCTTGTTTCCTGTTTATGGCAGAGCATACCTCAAGAAATTGTAGACACGCACGAGCTTCAGGTCATAACACTGGATTACAGAAGAGAATGCCAACAAGACGATGTGGTGGATTCACTCACCACCTCAGAAATTGGTGAAACCAATGGCTCTGCCTCGTCTGCCACACAGGGCCACAACAATAGCGAGTTCTTACATCTCCTGAGGTTCTCTGGTGATGGTCAGGAGATCAACCGCGGAACAACCCTGTGGCGAAAGAAGCCATCAAGATAAGAAATAGCTATTTTGTTCTCAAGTTTCTTTTATCATCTCAATTCGCTTCATGAGTTTGAGCAGGTCTCATTTTGTTTTCTCTTTTAAATTTGGGTTTAGACTAGAGGGAACTTGATTATTTGGAGTAGTCTTTGTTGAACTTAATTATGTTTATTCATGTTTTTGTACAAATTTTGTGGAGTTTAAAGCCAAACCAATTTCGTCTTTGGTTCTAGTCTTGTGCTTGCGTGTATTTGTAATCCTCTCGAACACACAAAGATTGTTCATCAGATGTTTTATATAAATGAAGTTTGAGAGACCAAATAAAACTCTATTTGTTATTTGGTTAAACAAAGTTACATGATTGATAACAGATTCTGCCAATTACAAAGGCTCGTAAAAATGCAAACAATGTGAGATAAAAAGAACTTGAAAATTAGAAAAGTAAACACACTGAATTGAAGAACAAAAAGATATACTGAGTTCTACTCCTATGTCAGAGCTTCTCAGTTAATCTAATCATGAAAGAGTTTACCGCAGAAACATCCAATACGATCCACGAAGACTCGAATAGCTCGTGAAAGTAATCAGCTCTACTTTCTTGAGCTGCTTTTCTGAAAGCATTACCAAATGCATTTCCTCTGACTGCCCCGAGCCTCGATTTTCCGCAAACTCCAACGACAAGTATCTTCTCGGGTTGTTGAGATGCGCAGGCACATAGCATCGGTTTCATCCTAGCTCCCTTTTCTCTTAAAGCATCCATTAGAAAGTAACAGAACTTTGTTAATGCCTGAGGATATCCCAAATACTTAGCATCCATTGAATCTTCAATCTTCACCCATCTGAATTTCCTACCACTTCGAATGCATCCAGATTTTGTGATTGCTGCGCTTCCTTGTCTAAGAATTGCTCGTTGAACTTTGATTGCTTGTTGCATCCCAGATCGAAGTTTATCCAGATTGTTTAAAGACAGAGCATCGTAAGCTTCACCAAACTGTTTTGAAGCAGAGGAGCCACCTGAGCCAAGAAATGATTCAAGAAGTGCTGTAATACCATAAACAACATCTGCAGCAGAGACCCTTGAGCTATAACCATGAAGCCGCAAGAAACTCCGGTAGTAGAAATCATTTAACCCATATTCTGGTAAGAACCGATCAAACTCTTGCTTCATTTTTCTTTTCACTTCGAGGCTCATGTATGGAAACTTTTGCTGACACTCGATAAGAGCAAATCCCATACGAGCTAAAAGAAGCTTAAGTTTCTTAATCCCGTTATCGCTCCATGTCTTCAGTTTAGTCGCAATGTATGAAGAACAAAGCATGGAGTCAAACAACGTCCACTCTCTCAGAAGCATAAGCCTAGGCTCTTCTTCATAAGAGATTCTTGAACAATCCGGTGCTCGAACCTTGGTTCCGTCTTTCAGAGTAACAGAAGTGATCTTGTCTATGTTACCTGAGCTATTGATGTGTTGTTCAAGCTCCATTACTGCAGCTTGGTATCTTTCATCAGTCAACCTCTCATGAACAAACTGATCAGTCAAAGAAACACAAGCCAGCCACAACAACTCATTCGTGTTCTTCCTCAACAGATGAGATAACTCAAACAACAAACATCCTGATGGCTTCCCATGAAAAGTCCCCATCTTGTAATAATCCCTCTTTAGCTTCTTGAAAACCTTCACACCATCTTCCATTTTTCTCCTCTTACTTGGCCTCTCACCATCTCCATCCTCATCATCTTCTTCTTCCTCCTCCTCTTCCTCCTCCTCTTCTTCTTCATCTTCACCATCAGATAGGACACCATCTTCACCTCTTTCTAAATGCAACTGAAAACTCTCGTTCGCCAATTTCAACACATCGAAATCATAAGCCAGATCTGCTTGTCTCTCATCATCATCAGTATGAAGAACAACAACTTGCTCATTCTGATCACTCAGATTATGCAAATGAATAGGTCTATGACTATCCACAACAAAAACACGAGCCGCAGGACCTAGCTTCAACACAAACTTCAAATCACGATGACAACCCCAATTAATCAACAGTATAGTAACAGGATTCTCCGACGAAGAGCAAAGCCCAGGTCCAGCGTACTTGTGGATTTCCAGAAACGACGATACAGGGAAACACGAATACTGAATCGAATCTGATTCGAGGATATGAGTTATAACCTTAAGCGCACAGATTGAATCAACATCAGATGTAGAAGGGAAAATCAAAAGTGGATTCTGAGAAGACAATGAAGTAGCTGATTCACGAAGCTTCGCGTAGAACGATTCTACTTTCTGGATTCTCACCATATCCGTGAAATTGGATTAGATCAGGATGTGAAAATTCCTAAATCCTATTAATAAGAACCCTAATTTTATCTGGAAATTTCGGAAGATCCTATCACAAAAATTTTCACCAGATTGAGATCAGACCACAGCCCAAAGTACCTGAGATTCGAGTTCTCCGGTGACGAACTTGGGATTTTGTGATGATTACAGTAAGCAAATGGAGCAAAGAGATAGAAGAAGAGAAGTGAGAAGAGAGAAGAGAGACGATGGAAGTAAAGAGATCTGAAGGTATTTTTCTTTTGTGGTAATGAAACTTTTGAAATCTTTTCAATTTTTGGGGTTTGTGTAATTTGCGCTTGAAATATTTTCGAAAGATTTTTGATCGAGCGCCAAATTTTGACGTTGGCGCTGAATCTGAAATTGAGAAAAGAGGGAAGAATCTTATGTAACGCATCAGAGGGGAACGAATGATCTGGACCGTATGAATGTTCAACTTGCATTAATAATCGACGGTTTATAATTTTTGTTCTTAGTCTGAGTTAGGCCTGAACATAATTACTCGATATCCGTTATAACCGCTACTCAGCTTGAAAATTCAAATACCTTATTATTTGACTTGTTCTTTCACTTCCTTTGATTTCAAATAACTAAACTCCAACCTAAATATGATTTCCATTACAACTCAATTATTTTTAAACCTAATAGCTAAATTCCAACACAAATATTTTTTTTATTATAGCTCTATAAACCCAAGTACTTTAGTTTAAGCTAACAAGTAACAAGTTGGATCAAATTATTTGGCAAGTAACAAGGTGGATCAAACTACTTACAAATAAAAAGATTTTAGACAAATATTTGATATAGCAAGTATTTGTTTCGGACGAATCAAATATCAAATCGAATATTTAGTTACTTGAATGGACCAAAACAAATCACAAAAACTTGAAAATTAGCAAATACTTGATTTGTGCCTAGACCTAATCTAAGTGTCTGACTGACTAGTGAAAAGTCAAAATCATTAAATAACAACCAACCCAGCTGTGTGATATTATTCGAGATTAGTGATATAAAATAACTTTTTTTGTTTATATTTATTTTAAAAATAATGTTTTCTTAAACTCCGATCTTTATGGTGATGGAATTTGTACGGGTCCAAGCTCGAGTTTGGCCCATCAAAAAATACATTTGTGTTGGAATGCGACCAATGCTCTCATTTGCTACTCTATTAGCACTTTACTCTTCGACCATAGTTACGATTATTATAGTTATAATTTTTGTTTAACTTTGATTTTAACCATTTAATATATGGTTAAGGTTAAAACGGTTACAATTATATATTGTTACATTTATCACAGTTAAATATGATTCCATTATTTAATGATTATGATTTTTATAAAAAATAATTTTATCTCTACTAAAAGAACTAGATGATGATATATCAATTAATATTTTTTATTATTATTAATTATATGTATATTTTGTTAGATTTTTAAAACTGTTGCGGTTATAATTTAAAAGCTAAATCATACGGTGAACCAACAATTTTTACACGGTTACGGTTCATAATTTGCTTTAACCATAACTAATATATGTTTACGGTTAATGGTTACGTTTTTTAACCATTTTCTGTAGCTTCGGTCCGATTACAGTTAAAGTTGGAACGGTTACGATCTAAAATACGGTTACAGTTAGATTTTGGCCATGCCTACTTCAACTCAAGCACTCGGCATTGTATTCAAATCAATTATCATCGATAAAATAAGATAGTTTTTATTTGTTTCTTCATTGGTTCCATTAGATCCTTGCTAAATATAACAAAGGTCTTAACCTCCCTTAATAAATACATGATCCAAAATCTATAATGCGCCATCTTGGCATCCACAATTTGGCACCGTTTGTGAAGATATTAGATTTATATTCTAACTCCGATTCAACAAAACCGAAGCTGAGACCATGGAGTCAAGTTTGGAAACTCAGGTTCAAACTGAACAATTTACCAAACAGTTTCATTTCATTGTATGTATGTTTCCGACTACAATAAGCCTTGTCTCCAACCATAAACATGTGAAGCTTGTCTTTGATCTCCATGTGAATCATCATTCTCCAAAATATCTCTGTTTTGTATGAATATGGAGATAGGTACCAAAATATCTCTGTTTCCAAATCAAATCGGTTAACCAAATTGGGCAGCCCGTACCAGGATATACAAATGTGTATCTGCAAAGAGGTCCAAAACTGGAATGTGACTCATAAAAACACAAAAAGTATTTAGGAAAAGTTACAAAACTATACTATATAATCTTATGCAAATGGAACTGATGCCTTATTCATCTAAAAGAAGCTCCAACGTCTGATCATTAAGAGTACACATAGAATTTCTTGATATTTATATACAATCTTCCGAAAACGTCTCACTTTCATTTTCCTCCAAAGCCAAAGCAGCAACACTGTCAAATTGCAGAAAGACAAAAACAATGTTTAATTGAAATATGTAAATATGACGTTTTCACTTTTCACTGATTCTACTTGAATAAATGAGCTTTGAAGGATGATCTCTTACTGTTTTAGTGTTGGAAGGGCGGGAACTAGGGTGAGTCGGTGTTCTTGAAGATCCACTCACATTAGCTCCAGAACTTCTCTCTTCGCGGACTTTGTTGAAGATGTGTGTGTATCCATCAGCTGATGCCGGGTTATTCTCGTCCCAGTCACCGAATTTCGGCACCACCGTGACTTTTTCAGGCTATAAAAACAGTTGAAAAAAACTCAGATAATTAGATATAGAACTATGGAACACAAACAGATAGCTTCAAACAAGAATCTGATATTCTCTAAAACAAGTAATGCAAACAAAGAGACAGCTTCAACCAAGAATCTGCATTCTCTGAAACAAATGATGCAAACAAAGAGACATCTTCAACCAAGAACATTCTCTGAAACAAGTGATGTAAACAAACAAACAGATTCAAAGAAGACAAATTTTGACATTCAATCCTTCAAAATGTAGAGGTAAAAGTGAGATTCTTACGCTTTCATCAGCTCTAAGGTTTCCTCTAGCCTTGGATCTTCCAGTACCATCATAAGAATTCTTATGCAATGGCGACTTATTCTCGTAACTATTGTTCTGAGAAACCCTTCCTTGTCTTTTGTTAGCAGCTTCATTTGATGTACCACCAGCATCACCAAACTGCTTCAACTCGCTCTCTTCTCGGCTTCTCATTTGCTCACGCGATCTTCTAACCGGGTCAACTTGCTCAGGTTTGTTTCTGGAAGGAGGAGGAGGAGCTTGAGATTGCGAATCAGAGTGATATTCGGGTTCATTCGGGTTCGTGGTTCTGCCACCAGGCGCTCGAACTTTACGAGCTTTGTCAAAGTAAGCTGTGTAAGGAACATTCTCTTCACCTTCCCAGTTTCCAAATTTGGGTACATTCGAACGCTGTTTCAGCCACAATGATACCAAATTCAATCAAAACTTCCAATAGCTTTGAGATAGAAACATCACATACCAAAGATAGTAACAACAAGAAATGATCTTTTTGCAATTTTGTAGTCAGTAAGAATCTAAAAAACATTGATTTATCGATTTCGTAAAGCAATGTACATTCAAACGCTGTTGCAGCCACAGTAATGATACCAAATCCAATCAGTTCAACTACAAAAACCTCTAATAGCTTTGAGATAGCAACATGAAGACATGATCTTTTTGCAATTTCGTTGTTACTAAAGAATCTAAAAATATTGGTTTATTGATTTCATTCAAGCAACATCCATTTGGTAGAAGCACAATCATATGTTGAAAAATATCTAAACAAAAAATGAAACTTTCTCCATAAAAATAGAAACTTTAATAAAGCCCTTTTCTTATCTAACCAATAAGAATCATAAAGTTGAATAAATAACATCACAACCCATAAATGCAAATAGATAAGATAAGAAAAGGTTTCAGAAATTCATGGAATCTAAAACAAAAAGTAGAATCTGAGAAAGAGAGAGAGAGGTCTAGACCTAAAGAAGAGAAGAAAGAGAACACTTACTGCCATGGGAGAGATTGTGAAAGAGGTAAGAACGAATTGAGAGAGATAGAGAGATGTGAGAAGGAGAGGAGACGAAGAAGTTTTTATGGAAGCGTTGACTAGTGGTGCTTGTATTCTTTGACCCTTCTTCTCCTCCTCTCTATTTTTGTGAACAACACTCAAACGCCGTTACCGTTAAAGGCGGCTATAAACATGTTACAGTGTTTCCTCTTTTAATGATGTAATAAATATTTGTGTTAAGAGTAGGTTGGGAGCACCCTTTTGGTGGAATCTTCTTCTGCTGATAAGCTGTGTGGGTCTAAGAATTAAATGATAACAGAATTTAGTGAATTAATTCGACTGTAAATAAATTACCATTTTTAGCATGTAAATGGTTATTGCAAATTTTGTGGGGAAAAATTAGTAAAATCGCTACAACTAGGCCTTATTGGCACGCATCATTCAACTTTATCCGTATCCAATTCTAAAATATCCAAATATTTTGGGTGAGGATAAATAAAATTATTTGTTTGAATAATAATACTTTATTATAACACATAGAGGTATAGATCAGATATTATGTAGGGTACCCAAACTATCTATTAGAAATAATTATATATTTAGTAATTAAGATTTTTAAATCATATTAGATATATAAATATACGTATATATATTAAAAGAAGAACTATAATTCATTTTATATGTTTTGCATATAAACTATTTTGCTTTCTTCTTTTATTTTTCTATCTGCGATATGCGGAATCATATCCACCAAACACCTCTAAAAAAAATTTGGACTAGAATATGATTTAATAATATTAAGAATGATTTTATCCAAATTATCCTTTCGGATAGTAAAATTAACTACTCTTATTACCCTTATCATACATGTTATCCACATTACACGACTCTATATCTTTATAGATATACTTCATTTAATAAATTACAATACATTTATTACCTTACCTTATCTTTACCCTTGTTTACCCTACCATTTACTTTTAATGCCCAAGGCTAATGTACAACTATAAACATATCATTATTTATGTAAAAGTTTGCAATGTAAGTATTTATAACAAAATAACAAGAATAAAAAATGTGGCCATTGACGAAAGGTAGTTGACCACTACTAAGTTAGTAGTTAGTACTTAGTACTAACCCATATCTTTTTTTTAATGATTTTACTTTTGAAAAAATTGTATGAATTAGTTTAATATATTCTATAATAATATTTTCAAAATAGTTTAATTATATAATTAAATTTAGACACAAATAAAAAGGAACCAATAAAAAAAGAAGATACATAGTCTATAGAGTTTCTATGAAGAACAAGTTCTCACACTTTCTCTTCTATTTCTATTATTTTTATTCACTTACGATTGAATTACTCTTACGAGAAATTCTAATGAAAATGCTCTTAAATGACTAATTTAGCTTTAGTTTTTGGAGAAGTCTAAACAAGATGTCTGCAAAAATCTAAATGATGATTAATTGATATTAGTTCGGATGTATCTTTTGTATAACACAAAGAAAGAAGCTGTTTAAAATAGAAGAGTTTAATTGGGATGAGAACCGAGTAAAATTGAAATGCACTCCAAAAATAGACAGGTGTAAAATCTTTTTGATAAATCTTGTGGGTACTAATAATTTTTTTGCACCATTACATTATATTAACAAGTCCATAACTAGTTAGCTCAGAAACAATTTTCCAAGTTTTAAGCGGAAATCAAATCCTTATCTCTGTAATTTTTTTTTTGTGATAAAACTTATCTCTGTAATTTTATGCGTTAAGATTTAGATTATGATATTATACCCAACCATCATCATCGCTAGATAAAAAAATATATTTTAAGAGCATCTCCAATGGTTTACATCATTTTTTCTTCAAAATGATTAAGTTTTTCTCCAATAGTTCTCCTCATTTTTCCCTCAAAAAATATATTCCAAATATATTCTATTCTACTACTTATTATTAATTTTCAATAATACCCTTTATTTTATAAATTTACAAATTTTATCCACATATTTTATTTTAAGCAAATCCATAAATTTAATATTTCATTTAAATGAAACTTTTTTTATTATAGAAATAAAATTACATAAAACCACATAACAGCAAAATTAAAAGAAAAACTAATCTTTTTAAGCATCAGTATTACGAAACTGTTTATTATAGTACTAATTATGAATTTTCTTGTTGCTTATGTTATTGTATTTTCTATTTTATAAATACTATGTTATATTTTTAATTAAATAAAACTAATCTATTTATAACTTTGTTTAAGTTATAAAACTAATGTTGAATTTTTAAGTATTAAATAAAAACATTAAATTTTGTATAAAATAAAAACGTTTATGTATAAAATAAAAATACATAGAAGTTTAGGGACTGTTCTGTAAATAAAAATATGCAAGACAAAAATGAGGTTTTGTGAATAGTGTTCCCTCGAATATGAGGGAATACTGTTTATATTTTCGTTTTTTCCCTTAAAATGATGCATCATTGGAGAAGCATTTCTCTCAATTTTTGATATTTTCTCTCAACATGAGGGACCATTGGAGATGGACTAAAGTATTTTCTTTTATGAGAAGACTCAGAACACAGAACTCCCCAAATGTTTTAAAAAACAAAAAAATATCACTAGACTAAAGATTTCCTACATTTTTCAATTTCTTTGTGTGTATTTCCACCTCTTTAAGTAAGCATCACAACAACCAAGATTCAAACACTATAATTTCTCTTGCAGTCTTATTAAAGATATATTTTTATGTGATAAAATGGTTTTAAAAAAAATTATAAGCTCATTTATATGTATATTTTTAAAAAACAATTAAACCATAGGCTCTAATATAAATGTATATTTAAAAAATTTCTTAAAATTATAGGCTATAATTTGTGCATACACTAGGAGAGAAAATATTATATATTAAAATTTGTTATATCAATATTTTATATATTATATCAAATATATAATTTTATGAAGAGTTAAGATAAATAGATGTGATTCTAAAAAATATTTATTAAGATTGTTATTATTAATATATATCTAGAAAAACAAATTATGGAGAAGAAACGCGACTCTAAGTGAAAAACAATCATACAAATAGTCATAACAAGTGGATGCAACATTTCATATTTTTGTAAATAATTATAAATATAGAATCTATTTTTACAAATAATTACTATAAAAATACATAACCCTCAAAAATATTGATTTGACATTATTATTATTAGTAGATTTCTGAGAAAAAAACAGTTGACATCTTCATTAAAATGTTTGTATTTAGAAGAATAAAATCACTATCTATTGAACGGAAAATAATACATTTATTGAGAAATAGAAACAAACAGAATAAAAATGTGTGATAATTTATTTAAAGAACTTTTAACAGATGCATGATGAGATTGTCGGAAAAAAAAATCTTACATAAGAAGAATTCTAAGGCGTGATGAGAAACAAGACGCTTATGATGAACCGACATCATACGAATGAAAAGAAAGAGGGAATGAAGATAATTAACCAAATTATTTGGTTTAAAATTTTATCAAATTACAAAATTGTTAGTTTTTTGTTGTTGTCTATTATACAAAATTGTTGGTTATTTAAAAAGATCGAAATGTAAATAAAGGTAAAAAAATATGAATGTTAAATAGTGAAAAGACACAACCTAGATTAAAATATATAAAATGAATAGACGCAACCTTACACTAAAAAGACACAATCTTATAACGAAGAGATGCAACTTTAAGATAAATAGACACAATTGACAGTTTTTGATTAAAAAATTGTTTTTTTTTTCTGAATGGAGACCTAATTCGATCGTTCCACTTGCATGTGCCAAAAGACAACCGTGTTTATACTTAATAACACTAATCACATCGATTTTGCAAAACAATTCATTAAGCGGTTTATGCTGAACTATTTCCATCACTCTAAATTCTCATGAAGAAATTCACTAATTTGTTTTGCATATAGTTTTCTGTTCACAACATTGGTCATAATACATAAAATCTATGTTAATAATTTCATTGAAAAATAACCAACCAGAGGTCCATGTGACAAATATAACATCACCCCTTTTGGTTTATTGCTCTGTCTTAACCAACTCGCTCTATTTAAGTCGCACGTGTCAAGTGTCTTTTAACATGTGTCATGCATCATATTGATTGATGAATTTTCAGTTCTACTTCAAGACGACAAGACCCCTGCAGCCAGAGAGAGAGAAAATGGAACATGTTATGTTACTGATTACCATTTTTATACATTTGGCTTTGGCAGGGAGATGCAGCAATGGTTACAGCAAGAACGATTTCCCAGAAGGTTTCATCTTCGGATCGGGCATTTCTGCTTTTCAGGTTCGGAATTCAAACTAATTTTCGTGGGTTTCTAAATGCATTTTCGATAGTTGCTGATCGAAAAATGAGTTTGGTCTATGAAAGTGGGAAGGAGCTGTTGATGAAGATGGGAGGAAGCCTAGCATCTGGGATACATTTCTTCACTATAGTAAGCACAAATTTGAGTGTAATTCATCAAGTAGTTTTGTTTGTTGTATACTTGTATTGGATCGAGAGCGACTGAGATTTTTTTTTATGGGGTTTAATTCAGAATTAACGATTGTAGGTAGCGGCCCTACAGGAGATATATCATGCGATGGATATCATAAATATAAGGGTAGTTAGTGATTAGGTTGGGACATAAATAACCATACCCGAATACCCGACTCTAATCTTTCCGAAAAATCGGCTTCGGGTCAGGTACATACGGGTCTTAAGAAATATATGATTGGGTCTAATGTCTCTGAGATACTTTGGGTTCGGATAATATCTGATACTCGAACGGATATCCGAAGTATCCAAAACATTATGCATAATATATAGAGTTAAGTTATTTCGGGTACTTCGGATACTAATTTTTTTGGTTACTTCGGGTAAAAAGTATATGATCCGAACCATAATCAATGGGTATTCGGGTAATTATCAATTCCCTAAAAAAAAATTTTAGAACCGATCCGAATTTGAAATTCCCTGACCCGAAAACTAGAAATACCCGAAAGATCTGACTCGAATCCGAAAGCCCAGACCTATTAGTGATCATGTTCCTCTATGGTTTTTAAATTTTTTTTATTAACAACATATATCATGTGGGCTTGAACCGGAGTTGTGACGATACTAACAAAAACCACTAGGCTACATATATTGGTCATTCCTATGATGTAATTTGTTTGGTACTCAAAATTTGATAATGCTATGCAGGAGGACGTAAGGCTGGTTAATGACATGGGTTTAGATGCATTTCGAATCTCCATTTCGTGGTCGCGGCTTATACCAAGTGTGTGCTTGTGTTTCTTGCCAATTTTGGTTACCTTGCTCGAGGTTTTTAAACACTCGATTGGTTTTCAGGTGGAAGAGGTCCTGTGAATCCAATGGGTTTACGGTTCTACAAAAACCTCATAGATGAGCTCATAAGACATGGTAAGATTACGCTTCTCATCATCACCATTTGGCGTGATTGTATACATACTACTAGACTGATGAGTATGAATTAGAAAAATATTGTATTGACTCTCATGATTTTAAAGCTTATTATACATATGCTTATATAGTAAGACATTTCATAATCTCAGTAAAAACATATCTATTTACGGTATATATTGATATCTTCTAGATGATTCTAGACCATTCTATACATAGGTTCTCATGCATTTGAGTTTGTTATGATTCTCTGAACGGAGAGTACAGGAATTGAACCGCATGTTACGTTGTATCACAATGATCTCCCTCAGGCTCTTGAAGATGAATATGGAGGATGGATTGACCGAAAAATCATGTAAAGCCAACATTTTCTTGTAACTAAATTTGTACTCATAACATTTTAAGTCAAAATGTGTCTTATCTTATATGATTTTCTGTTACAGCGATGACTTCATGGCTTTTTCAGACGTTTGCTTCACAGAGTTTGGGAACGCAGTAAAATTCTGGTCAACAATTAACGAGCCCAATATGCTAGCAACGGGAGGTTATGACTTGGGATTTATCCCTCCTAGGCCTTGTTCTCCTCCATTTGGGATGGTCAACTGTTCTAGAGGAAACTCTACAACTGAGCCGTATATTGTACTCCATACCATGTTGCTTGCACACGCATCTACCGCGAGATTATATAACAAAAAGTATAAGGTAATCGTACACACTCTCTCTCACAAAAACATACACATATCCCTGATCTCGCCGTCTCTTGTGTGATGCTATAGGATAAGCAAAATGGATCTGTAGGTATAACTTGTTTTGCGTACTGGATGGTTCCTTTTACTAGCTCTATAGAGGATGAGATCGCAACTCAAAGAGCCAGAGATTTCTATTTAGGATGGTTCGTTGAAACATTCATCTTAAAACATTTGCGTTTATTATAAAATTCGTCTTTACATTTTTTTTATCTATGAATTTAAAGGGTTCTGCATCCACTGGTGTTTGGGGACTATCCTGATGAGATGAAGAAAATTGTGGGCAAGAGATTGCCAGATTTTTCTGAAGAAGAATCAGATCTTGTTAAAGACTCATTTGACTTCTTGGGAGTCATACACTATGTAACATTTTACATCAAACACTTATCTAAATTTCAACAAGGAGAGTTTACTTCGGACACGAATGCTGCACTAATTCGTATGCTTCTTTTGGTTGGGACCTTTTTAAATTTATCTACCATACATAAGTCCATAGCTGACTCTTTATTTTATTTTGTAGGACAGCCATTGGGAATTCTTCATTAACCTCGGTGTGTTTCCAATTTTAGAAACCAGTTTTCATACACCGTAACATAATTTTATTAATCTTGAATTATTGTCATATATCTACAGTTTGATGTGCTTCCTTGGGGTCTTGAAGGAGTTTTGGAATACATAAAGCAGAACTATGGCAATCCTCCCATTTACATTCTTGAAAATGGTCTCTTTCTCGATCTTGTTCTTTACTTACTTTCAAAACATTATGGATCTTGAGAATTTCTTTGTAAATACTACAATCAGGTCAACCTACCAACCACCATTCATCACTTAACGATATGGGAAGAGTTGAATACCTTCATGCTTATATCGGTTCCGTGCTTAATTCAGTGAGGTATAATTTGCTCTTGCCTCGTAAACCAAAATACTAAACCGGTGACAGATTTTTAATATTATGCAGGAATAGCTCAGATACAAGAGGCTACTTCCAATGGTCATTCATGAATTTGTTCGAGTTTATCAATGTTAATTACACATATGGATTATACTTTGTGAATTTTAGCGATCCGGAACGTAAAAGATCTCCCAAAACCTCTGCTCTTTGGTACTATACTTTTCTCAAAGGGACGACGACCAAAGAGCCCAAGAACAACCTCTTAATATCTTCTTCCCCTGGTTTTTCTTCTCAGTAAATTAGAAATTTGAACCGGTTTGGTTCTGAATCATTCCGGTCTTCTATTTTTGTTGCTGTAAATAAATATACACCTGTACACGGTGTTTTTACCTTTAACTCATGTATTTTTACTTCATCAAAAAAAAATAACATGTATTTTTGCAATAGGAAAATTAACATTTGGTGTAGAATTTTTTTTTGTTTTTGTTACTTTTTAATTTCATTTTGTTCATCTTTATTCTCTATGATACATCCTTGTTAATACCATTAATCACAGCGATTATGCGAAACAATTCATTAAGTGGAACGCAATTTACGCTGAAATATTTCCTTCGTTCTAAATTCTTGACGAACTTCAGTAATTTATTTTGCGTATTCATTTTTGGTTCACAATACATAAAAAAAAAAAGATTTAAATACGAACGCAACATCCTTCTTAAACATAGCCGTTGTTGGAAACGTTTTTAAACCTTAATATAGCAAAAATTAAAAAAAAAAAATGTGACAAACCCCTTTTGGTTTATTGCTCTATCTTAACCACTCGGTCTGTTTAAGTCACAAGTGTCAAGTCTCTTTTCACATGTGTCATCGTATTGATTGAAAAAATTGTGGGTCTATTTCAAGACGGCAAGACCACTGAAGCAAGATAGATAGAGAAAATGGAACATATTTTGTTTCTCCTTACCATTGTTTTAGGTTTGGCTTTGTCAGGGAGATGCAACAATGGTTACAGCAGGAAAGATTTCCCAGAAGGTTTCATCTTCGGATCGGGCATTTCTGCTTTTCAGGTTCGGAATTCGAACTAATTTTTGCGGTATTTTAATCGCATGCATGTCGATTATTGATTATTGGAAAATGGTTTTGATCGATGAAAGTGGGAAGGAGCTATTAATGAAGACGGAATGACGCCTAGCATCTGGGATACATTTGTTCAATCAAGTAAGCACAAACTTGAGTTTTAATTGTATTGTATATATTGAGATATTTTTATGGGGTTTAGTTCATAATTAACGATTTTAGGTAGCGGACCTAACGGAGATATATCATGTGATGGGTATCATAAATATAAGGTTTGGTATGGTTAGTGATTATGTTCCTTTTTATTTATTTGTTTGGTGCACAAAAACTTGATATAATGCTATGCATGCAGGAGGATGTAAGGCTGATGTATGACATGGGTTTAGATGCATTTCGACTCTCCATTTCGTGGTCGCGGCTTATACCAAGTGTGTGATTGTGTTTCTTGCCAAATTTGGTTACCTTGCTCGAGGTTTAAACGCGTATAGATTGGTTTTCAGGTGGAAGAGGTCCTGTGAATCCGAAGGGATTACGGTTCTACAAAAACCTCATAGATGAGCTCATAAGACATGGTCAGATTATGCTTCTCACCATTACCATTTGGCGTGATTATATATATATTAGCGGTGCCTAGACTCATAGGGGCCTAAGGCGAATTAAAAAAATCTTATATACATTTAATAAAATAAATGTAATGTAGTTCCGAAATGACATACATTATTCTATTTTAATAAAAAAATTTCACCAAATTTTCATAATCTAAGTTCTTATCTAGTTCTTTTTCTCTTTTTCTATGGATATGATAGTTAGACTACTTAATCTTTCTTGTGACATAATTGATCGCATATAAAATTTCATTAACTTTAACTTTAAGAAATTTCTTTTAGAAGAGGCAACTGAAATTAGAATCTGTCAACATTATTGAATCCATGAGTTTGGATAACATTATTCCACTCCTTTTAAAAAGTTCAACACATAATCTTTAGAATCGACCCCATGTTACACACGAAATATAGAACCCAATTAACCATTTTGATACACTATATTTTACAGATTTGGGGCCCTAAAAGTTTTATATATTTTGGGGGCATGAGGTGAAAGTCTTTTTTCTAACTCATTAGGCACTCCTAATATATATATATGTCATGTATTTTGTTTCCTCTCCCGGTTTTGTAGCCTTTTTTTTTTGTTTAGTTTGTAGATTTCGGTCTTTCAGCTTCTCTTTGTTGTGTATATGTTATGTCAAAACCTCAAAAATGGTATAAAATCTTAACATTTAAATCCAAAAAAACAACCATGAATTTGAGTTTGTTATGGTTCTCTTTTTGGCATGAACGGAGAGTACAGGAATTGAACCACATGTTACGTTGTATCACGATGATCTCCCTCAAGCTCTTGAAGATGAATATGGAGGATGGATTGACCCAAAAATCATGTAAAAAAGTTGAAAATATATTTCTACTCATAACTCTCTTAACTCAAGTGTGTCTTATCTTCTATGATCTTCTGTTACAGCGATGACTTCACGGCTTTTGCAGACGTTTGCTTCAGAGAGTTTGGGAACGCAGTAAAATTCTGGTCAACAATTAACGAGCCCAATGTACTAGCAACGATAGGTTATGACTCGGGACTTATCCCTCCTAGGCATTGTTCTCCTCCATTTGGGATGGTCAACTGCTCCAGAGGAAACTCTTCAACTGAGCCTTATATTGTACTCCATAACATGTTGCTTGCACACGCATCTACCGCAAAATTATATAAGCAAAAGTATAAGGTAAGCTCACACACACACATACACAAAAACACACACAAACACATATCCCTGATCTCACCGTCTCTTGTGTGATGCTATAGGATAAGCAGAATGGATCTCTAGGTATAACATGTTTTGCATACTGGATGGTTCCTTTAACTAGCTCTAAAGAAGATGAGATCGCAACTCAAAGAGCCAAAGATTTCTATTTAGGCTGGTTTGTTGAACAAAATCATCTCAAAATATTTGCGTTAACTATAAAATTGTGTTTACTATAAATTTGCATTTTTACTCTATGAATTAATCAAGGGTTCTGCATCCATTGGTGTTTGGGGACTATCCTGTTGTGATGAAGAAAATTGTGGGCAAGAGATTGCCAAATTTTTCTGAAGAAGAATCAGATCTTGTTAAAGACTCATTTGACTTCTTGGGAATCATACACTACGTAACAGCTTACATCAAAGACTTATCTAAACCCCTCCAAGGAGATTTTAATTCAGACGTGAATGCGGCACTAATCCGTATGTTTTTTTTTTTAATTTATCTACCATACATAAGTCCATAGCTGACACTTTATTTTATTTTGTAGGACAGCCATTGGGAATTCTTCAATAATCTCGGTGTGTTTCCAATTTTAGAAACCTGTTTTCATACACCGTAACATAATTTTATTATAATCTTGAATTATTGTCATATATCTACAGTTTGATGTGCTTCCTTGGGGTCTTGAAGGAGTTTTGGAATACATAAAGCAGAACTATGGCAATCCTCCCATTTACATTCTTGAAAACGGTCTCTTTCTCGATCTTGTTCTTTACTTACTTTCGAAACATTATGGTTCTTGAGAGTTTCTTTGTAAATTACTACAAATCAGGTCGACCTACCAACCACCATTCATCACTTAACGACATGGGAAGAGTTGAATATCTTCATGCTTATATCGGTTCCGTGCTTAATTCAGTGAGGTGTAATTTGCTCGTTAAGAAGACTATGCCTCGTAAACCAAAATAATAAACCGATGACAGTTTTTTAATATTATGCAGGAATGGCTCAGATACAAGAGGCTACTTCCAATGGTCATTCATGGATTTGTTTGAGTTTCTCAATGTTAATTACACATATGGATTATACTATGTGAATTTTAGCGACCCGGAACGTAAAAGATCTCCTAAAACCTCTGCTCTATGGTACTCTGCTTTTCTCAAAGGGACGAGGACCAAAGAACCCAACAAGAACCTGTTGGTATCTTCTTCTCCTGGTTTTTCTTCTCAGTAAATTAGAAATTTGAACCGGTTTGGTTCTGAATCATTCCGGTCTAAAGAATAAAATAACGTATCTATAATTTTATGTTTAAACTATCTGTGAATTTGAGCATTTTTATCTTTTATTAGTGACATCTTTTTATTCAATAATGGTGTTAGGTAAGCTTGATGGCTTAGCTTTTATGCATCGTGATGATAGATATTAGATCATTTCAGAAAATGATTGAAACTCTCAAAGAGAGGTAGGTACTACTACTAGTACTACTAATTGGCAATAACACATTCCGAAATGGATGTATTATTTACATTCCTCATCTCAGAACTCAAGTTTCTCAACAGTTGCAACATATGATAATGCTCATGATGGCTCAGATCCTCCATGAGAAAAGTTCTAAGCTCTCCATTCATCTCGATCACACTGTGGCCTGGTACTTTCTCCATAGCCCCATTTCTCATCGACTTCCTCACCTTAGCCACTTCCTTCCACTTATTAGCAGTTGCAAAGAAGTTAGAAACCAGTGTCTGGATTCCAATACTTTCCGGATTCAACTGAAGAATCTTATTAGCCGCAATGTCTCCAACTGATAAGTTCCTGTGATTGATGCATCCTGAAAGAAGAGCAACCCAAATGGCCAAAGCATTGTCAAGTTTCTCAGTGTTTATCATGTTCAGAGCTTCTTCGACTCTCCCTGCACGTGCGAGAAGATCGATCAAACAAACGTAGTGTTTTTCGCTCGGTTGGATATTATATTTGTTTATCATTGCGCTGAACCAATGCTGGCCTTGTTCTACGAGACCCGAGTGGCTAAGAGCAGAGAGAAAGGATGCAAACGTGGCGTGGTCCGGTTCTATGTTTGATTTCGTCATTTTGAGGAACATTGATATAACTTCTTGACCGTTTCCATGGATTCCATAGCAAGATATCATTGTGTTCCAACAAACCAAGTCTTTCCTTCGTAAATGTTCAAATATCTCTCTTGAACTTGAAAGAGCGCCGCATTTTGAGTACATATCCATCAGTGCGGTTGCGGGTACACGATCAAGAACATGCCTTTTCAAGATGTAACAATGTACAGATCTACCAGTCTTTAATGACCCGACTTGCGAACACGCTACGAGTACCCCAACAAGAGTCACTAAATCCGGTTGAAACCCAATACTCTGCATTTCTACTACTGCTTCAAAGGCTTTATTGGCTAATCCATTTTGAGCAAATCCAGAGATCAACGACCCCCACGACACTGCGGTTTTAAACATCATCCTACTAAATATCCTAAAAGCAACCTCTATAAGCCCAACCTTAGCATACATATCAACCAAGCTGGTTTCAACTACAACATTCATAGGAAGACCTGTTCTGATCAAATACCCATGTACAGAACCGCCCATTTTCGGATCCCCGAGATCACCAGAAGCTTGTAAGAGACCCAACATCACAACCCCATCTCTACCAAACCCTTCATTTTGCATTTCTCTGTAGAATTCAACAGCCTTCAATGACTTGCCCGCTTGTGCAAACCCAGTCACCATTGTTGTCCAGCAAATAACATCTCTTTTCGTTATCTTTCCAAACAAAACCTCCGCTTCATCCATTTTCCCACACTTCATGTACAGATTCAAGACAGATGAACATACAAAGACATCATTTTTATACCCATATTCCACAGCTTTACTCCACACAGCTTCTCCTTTCTCTAAAACCATACCACTCAAGCACGCCTTGATCGTCATAGTAAACGTTGAACTATCTGGTTGAACCCTTTCAGCTATCATCTGATCATAAAGTCTTATTACCGCATCTGGGTTGTTTCCACGTGAATACGCCACAATCATGGAGTTATAAACAGAAACACTTCTCTGAGGCAATTGGTCGAACAACTTACGGGCATGAAAGATTTCGCCGATTTGTCCAAACAAAGCAATGAGATCACGGCAAATGGAGCTTCCATTAAGTAACTTACCGGTAGTGATTACGAGAGCGTGGACCTGAGTGATGTGTCGCTTGTATTTAGTAGCGGATAGCAAAAATTTGAGGCGCTTCGGACACAAAAGAGTCAGATGTAACATGCAGAAATGTTTTGTCTTGTCACCTCTCAAAACCAGTTTTCGAACTAAACCGAATCTTCAGACCAATTCGAACAATACAAAGTCAACCAATTGCTGAATAAGTTCTTAATAACCAATTGATTTAACAAACCGAACACACACCGGACGGTTAAGCCGTTTACACCAAAGAGAACCGAGTCACTCGATTTTATTCTTGACAATGAGGAGACACCTAAAAATTTCTTTAATTATTTTCAACATATGAATCTGAATTTGATTGATACTATTTCAAATATCTTGGTGTTTATAAATCTGATTTAAGTGTTAACAACTTTTTTCCAAATATCAAAACTAGTAAACTTGTAACAATATATTTTTCCCTTTTTTTTTTGGCTGGCAAAAGATAATCATCCATTAAGTATTTACGATACGATTTTTCTCAAGAACAAACAAATCCGGTGAATTAAAACTTACATACGAAAATAGAAAAACCTCGTGCTTGAGCTTTTTTTGAGAGAAAGTATGTTGAATCTATTTACAATGGTTAGTAATACAAAAGGACACATGTATATTAATCATTGATCTTATACAAATTAATCATCATACATAATATTCTCAATTATATTGTTTCCTGTAACACATGACCTTCTTGTAGCTAATCACCACTTCTCTCTTCCTAAGAAGTTTTGTTTCTCATAAAAAGGAGATTAAAAATCCCCTGAACATTTATAATATATAACACGTTATGTTATATTATGTTATAATTTCAACATTCTCTGGGACGATTTGGGTACCTAGAACGATCAGTACAATAGTCATAGTTCATGAACTTGCTCCTCAGATGCTCATAAACGATCTGTTCGTTTCTGCTTAACCCTTGATAATTGCCAGCATTCCACCAGTAGTTAGAGGATTCACAAGCGGCAACATTATTACTCCGACCATCTATGTTGCAGCCGGATAAGGAGAAGTCTTGGAAATGGGCAATGAAAGGAGAGTATGCATAGTTAATCTTGGTTCTACCACCATCCGTTGCCCAAGCATCACCGTTCCATAGACTAGCCTCGACTTGCATAGGCTTTGATGGATAGCTTACGCCATTTTGGTTTTTATACACTCTTATTGGGATGTTGTCAACGTAATACCTACCATTAATATTAGAATATATATATTTATATATAATTAAAATATAAATTTTTGAAAATTCGGTTCGAATGGTTGAACCGGTCCGACCAGCTATCCAGTGATGATGCCAAGTCAGTAACTCGTCCGGTTTTCAAAACATTGCATTTTATCTTTCTTTTTCAACATGATATTTATAACATATTATCCTCTTATTTGTTAAAATCACTCGCGAAAAATTGTTTCCCTTGACTACGATTTTCCTCTCGTTTTGTTTTTCCCAATTTTAAGCAAACATTTGGCTATCTACTTAATTAACCATTGATTGTAATTATATTAAAATTAGATATTTTCTCCGCTTCAAATTATATGATTTTTAGTTGAATATATACATGTATATCTAAAAAATTTCTTAAACGACTAAAATATATATTTTCATCCATTTTAAATTGTCAGATGTTTTGGTATTTTGTTTTGCTTCAAAATATTGAATTATTCTTGCATGAAATGAATAGAGAAGATAACAAACAGAAGAAGGATAGTAATTAACGTACACAATTTGGTAAGGGTTCCAAAGAATGCGATAAGTGTGATAGTCTTTAGTTGGATCGAACCAAAGCAAAAACCTCTCTTCTCTGTTTCCTTCTCCATTCACAAACAGATTTGTTTGTAACGTTATCGGTCTTCCGTTGTTGTTCCCTAGAAACTCGAAGTCAATCTCATCGTGATTACCTCCTTTTGAAGTCAACTGTATAAATTATTTACATATATAGACAATTTATCAATATGAATATTGAATTAATTATGTATGCTTATATATGTATATAATGAAGAATACAAACGTAAAAAGCAGTGACGACGCCGCCAGTATTTCCTCCGGGCACTTTGATACTCATTTCGAAGAGACCTGATCCGTAGCTGTTCTTGGACTCGAATCCAGCACCTGTTTCATGTAGAAGCCAAATTCGTGGAACTTACTATTTAATTATAAATCATATGAATGATCCTTAAACAACAACGCTTTTCAGTTAGTAAATCTTTTGTGTCCTAATTAAGTTTTTTTTTTTAATAATCCTCAGCCGAAACCTATACTAATCTTTTGAGACATGCAAAAATTCGAGTATTTTGGCCACTAAAAACGTTTACACTAATGGTCAAAAATGGCTAACAACAATTTTTGTAGATGGTAGAACTTAATTTCTTGCTTTTAACCACATGATGAATCGAAAACCCATTTTACAAAAAAAAAAAAAAAAAAAAAAAACCACATGATGAATCCTCTACTAGGTCGTGCGCACTTGAATTTTTTGTTTTTTTTTTATGTCAAACCAACAATTCATTCAAAAACTTTGTGCAAAAGAAAGACTATGCTAGATAGCCACAATAGCATAGAGTTTACAATCGAAAAGGAAAAGCTTCGGATTCTTGCACAATGGGCAAGAAAGTCGGCATGAGTTTTAGATGCTCTAGGAACATAAGAGAGAGTAAAGAGAGTGAATTTTCCCTTAAGAGAAGTAAAATCCGGAAGCTTTACATGATATTTTGGCACTTGAATTATATTTAAGCCTTTTGAATTTTACGACCTTTTATCTATAATTTTATGTAAGAAAAAAAATAGAGATATTAACCTGAAGATTGATCCATGTAGAGATCAACTTCTTGGCCTGAGTGGAGTGAGGAAACATGACTTTGTCCCCAAGTAACAACATAATTCTGACCGAAACTAACATATTTTTCGGCTTCGATTCCTCCAGGAACCCTAGCATTAACCCCTATGATCCATAACGCTACTACAAAAACACCAAAGATTCTCATATATGTCATGTTGATTTAGTTTTTTTTTTTAGTGAGGTACTATAGTGTTGCATGGACTGGTTTAATAAGTTGAAAAAGTTGAAAGCATGAAAGATATGGAGGAGACAAAGAGATTAGAGTCACATCAAATTCTCTATACATCTCCTACACGTCTTTCTTATGATCCCATGCTCATCGGCCATCACCATTTTTCAAATCAAATATTCTCTCTTTTATTTTTTAAGATGTAATGATCCATTAAGTAGTCTCATCTACAATATCACGCTTATATGAAAATTATGAAATTAGAATATGTATATGACAAACGTTAGATTAATTTGTACTCAACAAGATTTTTTTTTTGGTAAAAATGTTACTAATACTTAACAAGATTTGCGATCTGCTAGTAACACAAGTAAGCTTCAGATTTAATCAATGCTCCTTTAAGACTACTCTAAATTGCTAGCTAACATAGCTCACGAGAGTGATAAATTGGTAACATGATATTGTGATCGGGTACTAAATGGAATCCGTAGGGTTTCCAAGCATCGAAAATTTAGAAATTAAGCTAGTGGCAATGAGGCTTTACATGTATTTTATTTAATCCAAATGATAAAATTTGGTCCACTTTATGAGCAAGGGACAAGGGACATAAAGAGAGTGGCCCCAATGCGTTAAAATAAAGTGAGGGCTCAACACCACTACTACTGGTTCATTAATTACATGTATTGAATAATCCATACCAAAATTTTGAGCGTTAAATTTAAGAAAATAAAAATTTATATAGCTTAGTTACATGATCCTACATGAGTGACTCAGTGAGCCATGAAAACAAAAAAAAAACCCACAGATGTGGTTTTCACTTGGGGTTTCCGATCTCACTGTTTTTCTTCGTATACATCTCATAGATGTGGCTTTCTATTTGGGTTTCCGTTTCACCCGTTCCAGAAATTTGAATTTTTTCATTTCGTTTTGAAAGAACCTCTGCATATCTTGTGGAAGATATGTTGTCACGGCATAAATTATGTTATGGTTATTTTGGTTAAAGATCTAGTCCCCAAGTGTAACAAACTCATAAGGCAAACCCATGAGTATGTTAGACTTGTCATTCTTGGGAATGGATCTCAAACCCTGTAACCACGACAGAATTTATGCCATGACAAATCTTCTACATATATATGGAGAGGTTCTTTCCAATATACATGGAAAGAATCGAATTTTTAGAACGGATAAGAAATTTTTAAGACTGAGAGATGCTGTTTGCAAATCTTTCTTCCGAACCATATACAAAATTGAAGGACCCCAAAGGCACCATCGTCTTGGTGCACTACCAGGTAAAGATCTAATCTAATAGCCGTTGTTGTTCGTGGCGTTCAAAATGAAGCTGTTCACTTTTTCGTAATTTTATTTGATTCTATACAAAGTCTGTTATGGGAACAAGAGTTGATCACAAGCAAACAAGACTTTTGGATCGAATTTGACTATTTTGTTGAACAACATACAAAGAGACTATTTTTGTGAATGTGTAGTTAGATAAATGGTTTAGATAATCATATTCCAGAATCTTGAAGACTTTTTCAACTCTTTGCAAATCATATGACCACTTTAGTCTTGATCTTGTGATTCAGCCATTATCATTTCTATATCATAATAAGCGCCTCTATATATATATATATATGATTTTAGATATAGTAACACTAACTCGAGAGCAAAAGGCTGAGACGCAAAAAAAAAGGTTCAAAAAAGAAGTGTAGATCAATGCAGTTTTACACATCTATTCTCGTTTTCTCTTTTAACCACACCAACGGAGTAAATTGGTAATTTTGAAATTGACTCTGTAGGGTTTCCAAGCTTCGAAATTTATAAATCAAGCTGGCAATTGGAGCTTTTTGTTGTTCTTCCAGCTGCAATACATAAAACCGGAATAAAAACAGTCAAATGCAGATTTAGAGTTAGGAAAAATAAAGTTAGGAACATAACATAATTGTTACCTTTGGAAATAATAATAGAAGAAGTCAGCATAGAGTAGTGTTTGAACAGTCCCGGCAGTCCATGCTGCATCATCATAATCGAACATTTTTGAAATGTCAGATCACAAATAATAATCAAGACGACAAATATTGAAAAATGTGAATCATGAATCCACATGCTTTCATATAAGATTCGTGTGGCAAAGAGGATCCACATGTATCTATTGAATCCAAATGTTAATATTTAGTCGACTTTATGAGCAAGGACAAGGGCTATAACTAACATCACATTTTCAGTCATAAGTTGCAAAACTTGATAAAAACCAATCCACTTAGGCAGAATATAAACAGATACTCATGGGCAGCTCAAGTGTGCTACGTGAAAATGGCAAGGAAGGTTGAGAGAGAGAGAGAGGATCATACTTATCCAATGAACAAAGTGAGGCTCAGTGAAGTAACGGTAGATCCAGTTGAGGATGTACAAACCACGGTACCCCCTGCAAGAAGAGGACATTATTGGTATAGCAATCGAAGTATGAAACTCAGAGGCTAACTAAATCATATAGTGAGGCAGGAATGAAGAAGCACCCAGACATGGACAGGAATGAAATATAGATCCAGTCAAGAGAAGTTTAGGGGAATGAAGAAGCAATGATACTTTTCAAATAAAGGGAAGTTATGAAACAAGATCTTATGCTTACCCAAGGAGAAATATATATTGCCCGGTCAAGTTGTCAATATTTCTAGTCCTTTGAAGCAAGACAAGCTGAGGCAATATGGCAACAGCCTCCAAGTACAATGAAAATGTCCACAGCACCTGATAAAGTAAAGTAGATAAGAATTGCAAAAAGTAAATTAACCCTATCAAACAAAACACTTTAAGACTCAAAGGAAAACAAATTGCAAAGTTTTTGAGAAAAAAAACCTCAAGAAAGGTAAACTTTTCGTGTATGAGAAGAGCTAAGAGAAGGCATGGAAGCACAAGGAACCAATGGCGAAACGTATCTTGCTCCCTATCGTAAGTCCTACGAACAGCCTTATGATACTTCATGTACCAAACAATCGAAAAGGAACTTCCTAAGAACACCAACTTCATAAAGGTATTATAGATAGAGACGAAACTTGTGAAAATATCCAAATATCGCGTCGCAAAGACAATGACATAGAGTTCTTGAGTCTTCAATGAGACACCTGCCAAAATACACAAACACACAATTTGAAAATTCTCATAAATGTGATGTTTTTCATATATACATACATTAAAGACCTCAATTACGTTAGATCCATTCATAAAACTTTCACAAATTGAAATTTTCCTTCCATCATCAATCTCTCCTAAATTACATCCGAAAATCGAATTAGATCCGTAATTTCTACAATTGAGCTAACAATTTGAAATTCCCCAAATGATACAATCATATGTTCAACGTCAATTTTTGAGAAGCAAATCGAGCAAGAACATCGAGGAATCGCCTAAACTAATCGCACTCTATGAAATGCCACAAATTATCATCCAAATTAGAAGACGAATTGAGGAAAATGTAACATACCAGCGCAGGATTTGATGGTGTGGATCTTGAGAAGCAAGACCAGAACACTGGCGAGGTGAGTCATATCAGCAGCTAATCTGAAAATGTTCATCGTCGCGTTCGGCTAATCTAATCGTATTCTGAAAATGGAGAAACAAAGATCGCTCGGGTTTTGATGAAGCTCCTTGCTTCTTTCGGTCCTTATCGTCTTCTTCTACACCAACTCTACGGGTTCGTGATAGATCTCGTTGCCGGCGTTTTCACAAATTGCTCCTGTGTGTGTTTTTATTTTCCTGGGAAATTAAATGGTAAGAAAATAAATGTCATTTGTCAAAATGAAAGTAAGAAAATGAAAAGCCCATGACTTCTCGTTTGTGGGCCTAATTTTGGGTTTGCCAACCGGAGGCTAAACCGGACGCTTATCGGTTCGTAAAATCGAATTCGGTGGGTATCTAAATTAACCGAATTAAAAGTAGATTATTATTATTGTTTTTTTTTTTAATTCATCAATCACGTTTCATTAAGAAACCTTATGCAGTACCAACAAAATTCAAAAACAGAACCAAAGAAACATGAAACATAGCATAAATTGATACATGCTAAACTCGATAATTATTGTCGACTTTCTTATGTGGTACGTGATTGTAACCTAGATCTCAGACAACTATTTCTTGTAACACTACGACCAATTTCGTTTCGGGTAGATGTCCGATCCAGTTTGGTTCCGTTTTAGGGGAAAAATAACTAAAAATTAGTTCAATTTTAATAAAATTTAGTTCAATTTTGCAACAACAAAAAATGTATAATTTTGACAAAGATAACTAAGGATTTTTGAATATTTAGGTTATTTTAGGATATTTATGTTATTTGATATTTTTGGATACAAAATTATAACTAAATATATTTTTGGATATATAATTTTATTTAGGATTTTAGGGTACACTATTCGGTTTTCGATTAGGATAATTCGAATAGAAACACTTAGAATCTGTTTGGATTTTTTGACCATTCGATTCGGTTTTAGAGCTGAAATTTTTGTTTCCATTCTGGTTCGATTTTTTATTTTGGATTTTATGTTCATGCTTACCCCTGCTAATATGTTTACTTTAGAGTGAGATACCCAGAATCGATAAGAAGATTATTGTTTCGGTTGATTTTTTTTTTTTTGGATTTTGGTGGTTGATCCCGGCGAACCGGACTAATCTTACAGATATATAGTTTGGCATGCACTTAAATATCAATGTTAAACATTTAGATTTGAAGGACCAAGATCTCCGAGTCTCGGACGTAAACAAATTACATATTGAAAGCCCAAGTAGAGTTTTTTTGTGTTTGTTTTTAATGTTAAAAAAGATAGGTAGAGTTAGTTAACCAGTGAAGCTCTTAAGTTGGTGATTGTCGTTACCCATAAGTGTAGTCGGAGGATTGTTCACGTCTAGCCCGACCACTTATTGTTCTTCTTCAAATCAAACACATCAGTCACAAAAGAAATTTAATTTAAAATTTATGGTACATGCATGTACCCATCAACATTTGTTTTACTCTATGCCAACAACTAAGTTTTAATTTGATTGGCATATTGTAAAGGTAGATGGGTTTGGTAAAGTTTTCCATTAATATCGAATAGGAACTTACCACTTGTTACGGTAGTCTCTTACAAAATTGGCCCAATTTATTACATTCATTGACCGTGCTTTTTATATTAATTGACCTTGATGTCCGCAATATAATATCTTCACTACTGAAGCCAAGTTCGTCCAAACTGAAAGATGGTCTTACCAAATAATTTTTTGTTCATTTATATATATATATATATATATATTTATATTCTTACAAAATAAAATTTATTGAATATGAATTTTAAAAATTTGAATATAATATCAAAATAAATTTGATTAATTTATACTATTATCGAATATGAATTTATGTTAATAAATGTTTATTTGGTTTGCTCACACAAACTTATTAACATGTAAACAAACAAAATTATTTTTATTATTACGAAAATACATAAATTTCCACACCAAAATATTTTTAATTTAAATACATAAAATTAAGATATATTTAAAATATAACTTAAAAATATTTTAAAAAGTGACTAATATTAATTACTTTTAGTTAGTTATTCAAAAGAAAAAGTTTGAACAAATTAGAATCAAAACACGGAATGTGCTAATCTATAATAATATTTTAGTTAAAAAACTCAATTTTGGTAAAAAAAATCACAAACTCAAATTAAAAAAAAAACCATAAACCAAATTTTATTTATTTATTTCTATTATAATATAATGATGCATTTAGTTTTTTTTTTTAATAATACTTAGGATTTATTTCACTATTTATTAAAAAGTAATAGTTTAAAAACCTATAAAATATATTTTTTAAAAAAGATGAGGTTTTTTTAATGTTTTTAGAAAATGTCAGAGTTTTTTTACTCATTTTTCCGTGTTTTCCATTCAAATACACGACCACCAAGTTATAATGCCTAATTAGTTAGTTCAATCTACTTTTATGGTTTTTTTTGCTAAAAAACCATCACTATTTTTTTTGCAAGATCAATCCTTAGTCCAAAGTTGTGCAGGTCAACCCCATAAAGTCAAAAATCACCTACTATATAGCTCCACAGTATATCATCGACGTACTACCATTTCAATATATTAAAAACTGACGAAAACAACAAAACGACGTTATTTCAAAGATAAAATACATGATTACTTTTATTAACAAAACAACATGATTTTTTATGTTTTCATCAAAACAACATGCTCTTTTCATTTAATTTTTAATTATCTATTTTCAATCAATTCAGTTCAGAAATCGGTAGAAATAAGCAACTACATAATTATCGTGATAAGTTTTTAGATGATGGCTCTGCAATGCTAAACAATCACAAACACAAGTCATATTATGGATCAAAATAAATCTCTCAAAGCTAGAGCAATTTGAGATATAGAACTCAATTTAAAATTCTCCCCAAATATTTTACAGAATTTGAGATTTAACATATTTGAAAGATTGTGTCAGATCTGAATGGATTCTCCCTCGCCCTTCGATGAGCTGGTACCAACGTTCAATACATGTGGAATTGGTCAGAACTCCAACATCAGCTGACGGTGAATTATCAAAATCGATTTCCGTCAGAATCAGATCTCGATTTAAATTGACGAAGCCTATATATAAACGCTTCCTTCTAAAAACTTAACGGTGGCGGACAAGGAAGCATTTGTTTATAGGCTTCGTCAATTTAAATCAAGATCTGATTCCAATTGAAATCAACTTTGATAATTCATCGTCATATGATGTTGGAGCTCCGACCAATTCCAGCTATATTGATCATTGGTTCCAGCTCATCAGAGGACGAGGGAGTCCATTCAGATCTGATGTAATCTTTCAAACAGGTTAAATCTCAAATTTTGTAAAATATTTGAGGAGAGATTGATTTTGTTCTATAATATGACTTGTATTTGTAATTGTTTTGCAGTGTACCATCATCTAAAAACTTATTTAGGTAATTAGTTGCTTCTTACTACAGTTTTCTGATATGAATTGATTGAAAATAGATAATTAAAAATTAAATGAAAAATTCATGTTGTTTTGATGAAAACATAAAAAATCATGTTGTTTTGCTTAATAAAAAATATCATGTCTTATATTTCTAAAACGACATCGTTTTATTGTTTCCATCAGTTTTTTTTGACAAATTAAAACGGTGATACGTCAACGATATACCAAGAAGCTATATAACATATGACTTTTAATTTCATGGGATTGACATGCACTACTTTAGGGTTTGAACTGATAATTGATCTTACAAAACAAACAAAATCTTATAATAGGTTTTTAGCAGAAAATCCTACTTTTATCAATTGATTTACGATTTTGATGATTATTGGTCAAAGGGTTCATAGTTTGATCTCATTTTTTTTTTCAAATAACAGTTTCCATGATCATATTACAACAACAAAAGAAACAACCTGATTATACGATAATTAAAATAAACAAACTTAGATTAAAAGAGACTAAAAAAGATCAAGGATTTCTAAAATGGAAGTGTTACAGAGAGGACAATTTCCTCTTTGAACCCAAAGCTCTCTTGAACACAACCTACAAAACGTATGACCACACGGAATAAACGCCGCTCCTTTACTTCTTACCATACACACACAACAACTTATCTCCGCCGTCTCCTCCGCCGCCGCTCCTCCTCCTCCGCCGTCAATCAATCTTTCCTCTTCTTCTCCCAAACTCATTTGCCCTTCATTCTCCTCCAACAAATCCATCAAAGACATCCTCGCCGGCGCCGGCGGCGTCTCCTCTTCTCTGGCCGATAAAGCTCTCTCCTCAGCCAACACAGCTCCTAGCCGAAGCCTCCCCTCCGCCGCTGACCCTTCTTCCTCCGTTACGTTTCCAGAGTTGGAAAGGAGAAAACCGAGTTGGTGGTGGTTCTCGTTATCCCGGTTAAGGATAGGCGTATTCAAACTCGGGATATGATTAGACGAGATCCAAACAGTGGCGTTACGTTTAAGACGGAGCTTTTCACGGAGAGTTTTCCAAGCGGTTTTATTGTGGTGGTGGTCGTCGTGTCGGTGGTCTCTTTGCATTATATCGAGAAGTGTTCGGTTTGATTGGTTCCTTAACTGTGGCTGCGGCGAGGTTCCGTTTTTGTCAGCCATTAGAATAGCTTCTAGAGTTAATCCCGTTAACGAGCTCCGGCTAGTTTCCACCGTTGACATACGATCTAATAACGTCACTCTTAGCCTATCTCCACCGTTCATTTGAATCATTTTTTTACAGATTCAAAGCTCAAATCCCATCAAGAATGAGAATGTGAACTGAAAAATAAAATAAAATATATAAAAAATTGTTATTAAACTCGGGATTAAAGAATCAGTTTTAGCCTCTCTATAAACTTAAATTTTCCCGAGAAATATTTTGATAATCCAAGGAGAAATCATCAGGAAAATAAAAGAAATGTGAAGAGAAAATGACCTTTTTATCTCATAGAAAACAATAGTTTCCAGAGAAAATTTCAGAGTTTCTTGCAGTCAAAAGATGAACACCTTCGTCTTCACGTTTGCAGGAGAATCCAAAATCTAAGAACAGATCTGTAATGAATAGAATATACTTTAAAATTTACTAGATTCTGGCAAAAAACAGAGAGAGAACTTTCAATTCTTCTTTATAAAAAAAAAAGAATCAATGTCAGACAATAATCATATTGTTTCTCAGAAAAAATAGAGAAAATACAGAAGAATATATAAATCTTTACATAAATTTTGATTGATATTATTATGAGAGCTCTTGACCACTTTCTTTTTGCTTTCTCTTTTATATGAAAGAGTGTGTACCATGATTGGTGGTAACGGGTAAGCGTTATTTACAGCATTTAGTTATGAATTTACGAATTTACCCATGCATTTATGCGATCTTTATTTATCATTTTTTTTGTGTGGGGTATAATAAATAATTCTTACAGCTTGGCTTGCAAATAAATGACGGAGTCATTTGTTTCTCTGCAAGTTTCTTTAAGGAAACGGCAATTTGTCAAGCACATGACAAGTGCATTTGATTCTTGTCGTTTGTCACTAGCTTGTACTTCAAATTGTAATTAGAATTCTTAGTTTTTGGATTCGACATCACAAGAAATTTACTGTTTTAGCAACATTAAGCAACATGTCTTAAGAGTAACTTCAGTTATAATTATTGTGGTATTGGTATAAATGTGTTTTGTGAATGAAATATATAATTAGTTACACAAGTTAGACCCTACAAGGAAGTTAGATTTAATGTCCGCTTTTTACATTTCTAAATAGTCATGAGTCATGACAGAGCAGTTAAAATCTCTAACATTGAATAGAAGAAATAGTCACCAAACAATAGCTACCACCAACAACTTGGTTAGGTTTTGTTATCTTGTTAGAATCAACAAACTAATCCACTAAGGAAATAAATAGGAAAAATGATTCTTAGTTACGACTATAAGTCATATATTATCATCTTAATTTAATGTTCTCCATAACTACTGAACTATTGACCTAATAATACCGAAATATCAATAAATGCAAAAATATTGTGACATACACAAAGTATCAAAAATTGTATGCGCAACACCATAATCATTTTTACGATTTTAATTTAAAATAGCTTCTTTTACATATATATATATATATTTATATATTATATAATTAAAAGAATAATTGATCAAAATATCAACAAAAATAAGTTTCAACAAAAAAAATTTGTGTATTATTTTAGAAATCATACAATAAATATGTTCTAAAATTGAACCCATTAACAAAAAAATATGTTCTAAATCTTTATAAAAATCAACTTGAAATGTTTTATATTAATGTTTTTATATTTTTAAGAAAACTTACTCAGATATGTCCAAAATATGTCAAAATTAAATAATGATATGAATTTTCTTTTTTGTCATAGGTCTCTCTGAAGGAGGCTTATAAGGCGGAACATCAATAATAACTATTCTAATTTTTACATAATTTGGACATATTCAAGTAACTTTCTTGGATCCGACGGACCGAATTTTGTATTCTAAAATTTTAAAATATGAAATCAGTGTCTGCTCTTATAGTATATACAAATTAAAATATTAATATATATTTCTGTTTAAAATATTTAAAATGTTAATATAAAACATTTCAAGTTGATTTTTATAAAGATTTAGAACATATTTTTTGTTAATGGGTTCAATTTTTAAAAATACTATTAATTATATAATATACAAAATAATATATATATATATTTTTTTTTTTTTTTTTTTTTTTTTTTTTTTTTTTTTTTTTTTTTTTTTTTTTTTTTTTTTTTTTTTTTTTTTTTTTTTTTTTTTTTTTTTTTTTTTTTTTTTATTTTTTTTTTTTTTTTTTTTTTTTTTTTTTTTTTTTTTTTTTTTTTTTTTTTTTTTTAATTTTTTTTTTTTTTTTTTTTTTTTTGTGGTTTTTTTTTTGGTAGTTGAAATCATTTTTCCAAATAAATATGCTTCATGTTTTGTTTCCAATTATATTTGTAATGTTAGTTAGTTAGAGTTTTAGCCCCACCTTTACAAAAGATAAGATAAAAGAAGCTACTTTTTTTTTGTTATCTAGAAATTTTTTTGAAAGTTGAAACAATCAGAATACAAAGCCGGCGGAGATAATTAAAGTCCCCGGAAACAAAGTCGACATAACATTTTGTAGAACATAAGTGTTCTCCGAAGGCAAAACCCTATGATAGGGGATCAAAATAAAACTACAAAAGCCAAACGAACTAAGAGACAAAAAAAATCGAAATATTTATACGGGACAGACCAACAACCAAATAGGGCTTAATATGGGATCAAAAGTAGCTACTTTAAGAAATAATAACGAGGGTGTATCATTTCTTGAAAATAAAACATTTTAAGGGCCTAAGACATGTATGGTCATATCATGTTGGGTCAAGATTTATAGCCATAACCTCATATTTGTACCATGATAAAAGTTTTAATTGCCACAATTATGAGAATTGTGACTTTTTTTTACAATGGGGATTTGAGACTTAAGGTCTGAAAAATGCAATATGTCATACTCCCTCCGTTCCTTATTAATCCTATTTCTAGGAAAAAATTTTGTTTCAAAAATTTATCATTTCTCTATTTTCAATGCATTTTTTATCAGCTATTAATGATAAATTGTAGATTTCAAGAAAAATAATAGAATGTTATTGGTTCAAAGTTATAGTAAATTGTTATTCACAAAAAATGATCCAACTTTAATATGTTTTATTAAAATGTATGAAAATCCTAGAAATATGATCAATAAGGAACACATGTATAGCTCTACTTTTTTTTCTTGATCTCCAAATGATTTCTTAACTTTGAATGAAACCGAGTTTTTATTCGCCTTTTTTGTAGTTTGGCATGCTAATAGAGTACCTCTTTGAAGAACTTCTTGGTTCAGATAATAAAGTTGTGACAACAATTGGACAACTTCAGGTTAGCTGTTTTACATCATATGACTTTACAAGCTTTACAAGTTCCTCAACGAATGAAAATCTCGAAGCAATTCAGTTATACTAACTTCAGATGTCATTCTGATAGTCACTTTACAGAAAATAAAAAAAGAAGTTTGATGATGATCCTGTCTTTAAGGAAAAGGCGCAACATATTGTGGTTCGTCTACAGGTTAACCTGAATCACTTGTTCGTTTTCTCTGTTTGGAAATGTCTCAGTATGTTACTGCAAGATCTAATTTACTCTCATGTCTCTCTTTTGTGTTTGTGCTATGCATAGTGGAGATCCTGTTTACGTCAAGACTTGGGCTAAGATTTGTGAAATCAGCCGAGGGTACGTCCAAGGTTCTTCAGAGACTCCAAGTTAAGCTTGAAGAAAAGGTACGTAAAGGAAAAAGGTAATGGAAAAGAGATACATGGATGAGTATACTAATGGAAAAATACTTTTGATTTTCTTAACAGGGAGAAAGCTTTTACAAACCTTATATTGCTAACATGATTGAGGAATTGAGTAGCAAAGGGTTGGTTGAAGAAAGTGATGGTGCTCGTGTGATTTTCATCAAGAGTGATGGTGGTTTTACTTACAGCACAACAGATATGGCTGCTCTTTGGTGTGTTAATTACTCTATATTATGAAATTTTTTGTGTTTGTATTTGCTGAAGTGTGTGGCCTAATCTGAATCTGCATTGGCTCAGGTATCGGCTTAATGAAGAGAAAACTGAGTGGATTATTTATGTGACAGATGCTGGTCAGAAAGAGCACTTTGATATATTTTTACTTACTTTATATATACAGAAATGTTTACTTTTTTTTTATTTGTTGAACTTATTCGCTTGTTCAGTTTTAGTATGGTCTTATATTCATCACTTACATGTTCCTCTCTGGTTAGGTAAAGACAAAGAATGGACACTCAAGGAGCTTGACCAAACAGCTGAAGCAGTTGGATACGGTGCACTGAAGTAAGTATCATATCTTTATTCTACTGATTCTGATAAATGTTATGTTGGCCATTTTTATAGTTTCATGAGTTTTTTAAATTTTCTTTCAAGGTTTGCTGACATGAAGAACAACAGGTTCACAAGTTATATGTCCAGATTTGATCAAATGCTTTGTGACAAGGTGCTGGAATTTATCAGTTAATCTACATATTTACCAGCTAACACATTCTTATTAACTATATTTGATCATATGTGTTCATGAGCAGGGAAAGACAGTTGTTTACCTTCTTTACGTGCATGCTCAGATCTGCTCAATCATCAGAAAATCTGGCAAAGACTTAGATGAGCTGAAAAAGGTATTTTAGCAGCATCAACTAACGTTATTTAAAATATGAACTCAATAATTTTCAATATAAATTTGAAATTAAAATATTTGATGATAAAAATTAAACTAAACCAAATAAATTTCTAATATATATTCAAAATTGAAATATATGCTAATGCAATTAACCGAACATATTTTAAATCCAAAAACAAAATATAAAAGATAACATTGCATACAAGGTTTCAACTTCCAAAGTTGTCGTTGCCGTTAAAACATCAATCTCATACTCCCGATGTACTTGCCACCGTCAAAGTTGTTATAGCATTCTTGTCTCTATCGTCAAAGTGATCTTTAATATTACCTAAAATTTGAAGATATAAACTACAAGACATAAACTTGTTTGATACTTAACTACAAGACATAAACTTGTGTGATATTTTACCTTCAAATTCTGCAAAACCCCTTAACCAATTACGAGTGCAAAGCAGTGTTGAATATTCTTTGGAAGGAGGTGGTTTCTGAAAGGACACAACACCCGACCTCTAATGCTAAATGCTGACTCTGATGCCACTGTGGTAAATGGAATGCTCATCAAATCACATGCTAAAAAAGCTAAGTCACTGTAGCGTTAGCCCTCGTTCTTCCAATAGTCTAAAACATCTATGTCTTTAAAAGACCTCAAATCCAATCTTGGTTCATCCAAATAACTTTCCAAATTTGACTTTGCATTATCTAAGCCAGGTTGGACCCTTTTCTCAAGCTCATAAAGATCATGTATATATAGAGTCTATTAGATAACTTTCCAAATTCGACTTTGCATTATAGACACTAAATTAGATAAAAATGATATGAACTTATAACATAAGAATAGAAGAAAATACTTACAAAATTTAGGTCATCTTCTAATGGTGATTCATTAATAAGCTCATGTGGAGTGGATGATGTTGAGATGTTAGAAGAAGAAGTCCAAGACTTGGTTTTATATTCATTATAAAACAGCTTCAAATTCTTCTCAACAATTTCAACATTATTCTGTGAAGTACTAGGATCCATTGTGTCATAAGCGGATTTAAGCATTTGTCGCTTCAACCTTGGCTCCAAAACAACTGTCGTAGCTAAAACAAGACTGTACTCATCCCAATACTTTGCAAACTTCGATTGCATTTTCTTAGCCATCTCTTCCACTCCATTATCACCACAACTTGAATACTGCCTCAATAAACGCTCAATTTTTCACACTTGTAGAAAATACAAATTAGCCATGGGGTATTCACATGAGAAGTAAGTGGTGATGGTACTAAAAGGCTTAAAAACCCACAAATCTTCTCTCCCCTATTTCACTCTTCCTCTGAAGGTAAGGTTTTTTAATTGCTATCACATTCTTTTAGACTAGCAAATGCCTTACGAAACTTCAGCGCTCTAGCAAGCATATCATAAGTGGAGTTCCACCGTGTAGGAACGTCTAGAGACAATCCAACTCCACCCTTAATCCCTACACTATCAACACATGCTGCAAACGATTCAATCCTAGAATCAGACGTTTTCACGAACTTGACACTTTCTCGAATATTTTCCAAAAGACTAGTGGCTAGCTCTAATCCTTCTTTCACAATGAGATTCAAAATGTGGACACATCATCTAACGTGAAAAAACTTCCAATCACACAACAACCCACAACTACTAATCATAAGAAGACGACGCTTCAAGATCTTCTGCATACTATTATTTGTTGTAGCATTGTCCAAAGTCAAATAGGAAATTTTTTTCTCTAAACCCCACTCCTTCAAACAAACAAGAACTTTGTTAGCTAATTCTTCACCAGTATGTGGAGGTTTCACATCACAAAAAGGTAGAATCTTGTTATTTAACCTCCAACTATCATCCACATAATGCACCGTTAAACACATATAGCCTTTCATAGTGTACGGGCTGGGCTGTCCACATATCTGCTGTTAAAGATATTCGGCCTTTGAATTCTGAAAATACATGTTTCATTTTTCCCTCTTTAACCTCAAATCCTTTAAACACATCAGTTCTAGCTGTTTTTCTACATATATGTTGACAATTCAGATTCAAGTACCTATCTCTAGTCCTAACTTTCTCATACTCAACAAACCGAAAAAGACAGATCATGAAAAATGATAATCTCACTCATCATCTCACGGTCTACTTTGGGATCATACTCCGTTTCTACTCTATTCCTTAAAGCTAGAGGCCTATTTTGGCAACATTCTAAATGGCGTGTTTCATAGCCGATGTTCCTTGACTAGTTTCTGTTACGAGCTTCTAACTACAATGCATGCAAGGACTCCTTCTTTTACCATTTTACTCTACTCCTAATGGAGTAAATTCTTTCCAAACATATGATGTTTGGCATTTGTTAGGATTAAGTACTGTTTGAGTAGCTTGAGTTGCATTTTGTGTATCTGTTTCAGTTTCCTCTTTTGTTACTTCTATGTTCTCATGCTCAGCACTAAATCTTGCAAGTAAGTCAAATGATTGATCATCCATTCTGCAAAACAATAAAATTTAATCATAATAGGTTCAAATATTTTCACATCATAGGTTTAGCTTTTTTCACATCATAAGCAACAACTAAGTGATAAACATATATGAACTTATATAAACATCAGAAGAAAATTTGTTTTACCTGAGCGAGAAGTAGCTCATCAAGAAACAATATGTGCCACAATGTCTTTGATGGTAAACCAGACAACAAAACAGTACTTAGGTCCAAACAGAACAGAACACAGAAAAATTCATTTACCTAAAACCATAAAGAATTTATATGTTATCCAGTTACAAGATACCATCGCAAATCCGAAACAGTACATGATTTAGCTTCATCAAACACAAGATCTCTAAATCAGAACAGAACACACAAAACAATCAGAAACCATGAGATTCTACAAAAGGAAGAGTTAGGAGCAAAACCCATAATTCTATTCACCGTAGAACCGACGACTCGACGACTCTTTATCGCCGAAAAATCGAGTTGTGTCGTGGGTCGTGGATTTCAATTTCGAAATAGGGTTCAAATGTGTTTCAATTTGGGAATCAACCAAACGACACTGTTTTGAACTTTAAAAAAAAAAAAACAAACCTACGGGTACCCTAAATCCAATAAGGTATTTTTTAAAACTGGACTCACCCAATTTAAACCTGCGAAATTTTGAGAGAAAAGGATAGGGTTATGGGTTTGACATATTGAGAAAGTTTATGGTACCCATTGGATTTTCACCCACTCTTAACATCCCTAACTTGCTGTGTGAGTACCTCTACGAATTATCCGAGCAGTACTCCAAATTCTACTCCAATTGTCAGGTGAGCCGTGAGGGATCATTCCCAAGATTCATAGTTTTTATATTTTAGTCTAATAGGCAGAGTATATGATCAAGCTACCATCATTGTTTTCATATTTCTCAGGTCAATGGTTCAGCAGAGGAGACAAGCCGTCTCCTACTTTGTGAAGCAACGGCCATAGTCATGCGGAAATGCTTACACCTTCTTAGAATCTGTTTACAAGCTTTGGCATGTTTCCAATTCCTGGTTCATTTATGTATCCGGCCCTGTGAAATACTTTTTCTTTGGATTCTATTTAACATGTATAACTCTTGGGCCTTTATATATAACAAAATTGGATCAAAGGGTTTTATTTTTTTTCCCGCCAAACCATAACACCGTAGTTTTTCCATCATAACTTATAAACATGAAGTTATAATTTTTTCTACCAAAACACGATTTAATATTTATTTTAGTAAAAATATGGAACCAAAAATTTTCAGTAAAACCAGATTTCGTAATTCCACCAAAATGTGAATCCGTAATTTTGTTTTCTCAAATACGTGAATTCACAAAAATGTGATTATGCAATTTATTTTTCTTTCCAAAACGTGATTTCACATTTTTTAGTCAAAAATACAAATCTGCAATTTTTTCGTAGAAAATGTAATACCAGAATTTTCACGTCCAAAAATGTGAAACTCTAAATATACTATATGATGATGATGGTTAAATGATTATATATTAATGGTAATTACTAACTATTTATTTTATTTTATGAAATTGTTAATTATTATTTTCATAACCCATCAAATTAAACAGGTTAATGTGGGTAAACTCAAACCATTTAACTTGGTTGTGTTGAATTTTAGGAAAATAAGTACCTGCAATAAATACAAAAAAATTAAAAGAATATTTAATGATGATTGTTTTGGGGTTATTTTGTATATACTAGGTTTCCATAATTTACTAACTAAACGATTTTATTTTATTTAAAGTTTAAACATTTGATTTCATCCGTTAAGCTTTGATTTTCTCTTTTTTTTTTTTTTAAATCGTTCACAATAGATAAATATATACTTACAACTATTATTATAAATGATTTCAATTTACTTAATTTTAAGTTTAATATTATTACCCATTAATTTTCCTAAAATAAAGTTCTAAACTAAACATTTTGATATAAAAGAAAGATTATGAATCAAT
The DNA here is from genome assembly GCA_028015245.1 of Cardamine occulta. NCBI lineage: Eukaryota > Viridiplantae > Streptophyta > Magnoliopsida > Brassicales > Brassicaceae > Cardamine > Cardamine occulta. The sequence continues at coordinate 10,940,755 of CM051372.1, read as the reverse complement.
TGTAGGTTCAGTCTTTTTATTTTTACATCAATTGCATCGACAAGGCCCGATCCATAGCCGAATCCTTATTTTTTTGGGAAATACGACCGGAAATCAAATGATGAAATATTTGTTTGTTTGATTTACTTAATAATTTAAAAAATTAAAAGTGAAATACAAACAACATATAACCCATTTAGCAGAAACCACTAAACCACATAGTCAAAATAAAATTAAATACTTTTGATATATATATAAGAAAACTAAATGATATGAAATATAATATTAAGTGTATAATTAAAATTATTAAAATTCAGTGTAGATCACCTATGAATCTATGATGTTACCATTAAAATTAAATAGAAGATGGACAAATGAGAATTCGGGATGAGATTTTATAAGAATAAAAATTTGATGCAAATCTGGAAACAAAACAAAAGATGCCTCATGTATGTTACATTTAAAATTTTAAATGAAAACGGGATGAGACATGATGTAACATGACGGAAATGAGAGTTCTCGAAACTAAAAAGCATGACCCATATATATATACATATATATATATATATATATCTTTCTCTAGGGAAAAAGTAGATAAATTAGATTCATTTCAATATGGATATCTGCCAGACAACGTGGGACAAATATGTGATTAGTTAATAATATTCTATATATCAAAAGAAAAAAGACTATTTCTGATGACGTATCAATTTTGAAAAAAAATCAATACTTTTGACAAATTAATGATTAATTACTAATTTTTTCTTTCAAAATTCTATCCTCGTAATTAATTTACTAAAATAATTCATTGAAATAAATATTCAATTCGGATACGAAATTAAATAAACTTTATTTTGTTGCTCCAAAATTAACTTACATATATTTTGGATTTAGATTTCCATTCAGAAAGCCATAATTATCTCTCAACTCTATTCCTAACCTTTTTATAAACACATTACATAAATCATCTCATAATATAAAAATATTCTCACCAGCGTCAAGAAGGGAACCAAAGCTCACCAATCCTTGATCGGAGGGCCGTTAATTTTTGATTCGATTAATCTGTCATCCAAACATCAAGAACTTCGGCTTTGCAACGGTAAGTAACACATATAATAACAATAATCAAAAAGATCCATGAAGTTTTCTTCTAACTTTGCTCCTTAAAAGTTTTATTATTACTTCATAAAAAATTTAAAAACATGATTTTACGCATAGTCTGGGTGTTTTTAGCCGGATCCGGCGGATCCGTGATTTCATTATCTGGATCCGGATCCGTAAATCCCGGATATCTGAATTCCAGATATCTATTAGAAAAAATGGATATCCACCGGATATCCGGATCCATTTTTTTAATAATTAAATATACTATAATTATTATTTTAATTTTTTTACTGGATCCGGAATCGGATATCCGAACCTAGAAACTATTTTTTATTTTCTATTTGATTTTATTTTGACCAAATCCGAATAAAAATCTTAATAATTTTTTTTTACCGGATCCGGATATCCGGTCCGGAATTTTTTCATTATCCGAATCCATATCCGTATCCGACATATCCAAAAATTTATTATCCGAATCCGTAACCGTCTTACCCGGTTATCCACGGGCCTAGTCCGGGGTAAAGTTTTTTTGTTAAAGAAAAAGGATTAGTTATTAAACCAGCGAGATAACTGTAAAGTTGTACAAGTTATGACATGAATTGTTTTTTTTTTTTACAAACTGTTATAACTCATAACTACAAAAAGGCCCCAAACAGAACCAAACATAAAAAAAGAGAGGCCTTATTTGGTCTCCTTTCAGGAAAAAAAAAACCCAGGCCCAGAACTCAGAGAAGGAGAGAGAGAGAGTCGCAATACTGCGTCGAGGAGAGAGAGAGAGAACGAAAAAACATCACCGAGAACCCAATTTTTTTTTTCTCCCGAGAGGGAAACCAAAATTGAAAAGAAAAAAATTGCTCAATTAGGAATCTCCATGGATTTCAATGTCGTGGGAGCTTTCTTGTTTCCCTGAGAAATTGGTTTCGTCTTTGATTCGAAGCTTAAGAAGAGGTGTTTTTGTTGTTGGTTCATTCTTTGGAAACCCTAGGAGAGAGAAACTAATTTGATTGTTCTGAGTTTTGTGCCCTAGCTTTGCGTTTTTGCTCTGTTCTACGTTTCAATTCAGGTAACTGTAGCTTTGTTTCTCTTATTCTTTCTTCACTCTTCTTCTCTAACCCTAGAGTCCAGCTTTGCTGGAGGTTCTGTGATTTTTAGGAATTCTGAATTAGGAATGTGAAGTTTAGTGATGATAAATTGTCTGTGTAATTCTTGTTTGTTGCTCGTTTAGCTTCGAAATGTGTAATACATTATGGAAGAGTCGCCATTTTAAGTCGCTTAGCTGATCATTTCTAAGTTTGGTTCCATGTTAGTGTGTCAAATTGGTTTTGACTTAAGCTGGAATGCGTAGTTTTGAGCTCTTACATTAATGGATGGTGCTTCTTCTCTACATTCTGTGATCTTCTAGAGGATCAGAATTGAATTGGTGTTAGATATATAATGATTCTTTGTCATAAACTAGAATCTGGGGAGTTATCTTCACTTCGATGTTCCTTTGGATAGTGGATCAAGCATATATATGACTGGCTTTTGTTTTACTTGACATTTTTTGAGTAGTTATATACTTATATCTTGAGTATGCTAAGCTACTCTATAAGCTGTGATAATATGGTATCATGAGAACAAACGTTTACCTTTGTTATTTGCATGTCAACATTTAGCTAGTATTGATTCTGATTTCTGCAGTAGGATCATTCGGAATGTCTGTAAATAATGAAAGCTTTTTGATTAATTTTGTAGTTAAGTTTGAATTCAAATTAATGGGACATCCAAGGTGGTGATGCATGGAAGTGTTTCAGGATATCTTCTAGTAAATGCTGAGGTTGAATCTATGGGAGGAGTTGTTGATAGTGGAGGTGGTATTGGTGTCAAAACATCTCCGCGCCGAACAGCAATTGAGAAGGCTCAAGCGGAGCTAAGGTATTTCAGATCGAGACTTTTTCATCTTCTGCAATGTGTTTAAATGCTAAAAGTTTCTACAGCTATCTATCACTTCCAGTTTGTAATAAAGATGCTTATTTCAACAGGCAAGAGTATGATGTATGTGAGGAAAGGAGGAGAGAATTGGAGTTTCTGGAGAAAGTATGAATACCTATTTCCCTGTTCTTTTTCCTTTGAAAAACTTATTATGACAAGCCTTTGCTCTTCTATCTGCTTTAGGGCGGTAATCCCTTGGATTTCAAGTTTGGTATTGCAACTTCACATAGCGTCCAATCTACATCACTCACAGATCAGCAAGCAGATCATTTCATAAACAGGTACGTTCGTGTTTGTTGGAGTTTCCCATTATATTTCATGGGTTAACTCATCATTCTTTACCCATAACTCGCACAGTGAAGTCAAGGATAGTTTTGCCCTTACTGCCTCACCACATGGAGACTCTGTGGAGAGTAGTGGTAGACCTGGAGTTCCTACAATTTCTGAACCTAATACAGCGGATAATCTCTTACTTTTTTATTCTGAAAACAAGTCAGTTGAAGGAGAAAGAAGTTTGAGATATCCTAATAGGCAAAATAGAACTTCTGAGTCAGAACGGTCTTCAAAAGCAAACACCAACCAAAATACCAAAGAAACAGAAGATTCTGCCATCTTTCGCCCGTATGCTCGTAGGAATAGATCAAAGATAAATCGGGATCCAGCACGGTCAAGCTCCACTGATTTAGCTCAGAATCGTGGTGGTGTTGCAACGTCTATCTCTATTCGCAGAGGATCAGTGGACGGAAAGGGTTACATTCCTGAAGCAGCCAATCAAAAGGATAGGCATACAACTTCTGTATCTTGTCCAATATTTGCAAATTCTAATGGTAATATCGTTCCGAAAAATGTTGATCCCAGCAATCCGCTGAACACTAAGGTGGATGGTGGACCTGTTGTACGAGAGAGTACTGCTGGATCCAAGATTAGTCTATTGAAAGATAAAGCAGACATTACATATAGAAAAAGCTCTGCATGTATGCCATTTGGAGAGACTGGTCTTGCTGGGGAGAAGGCACTACTAGTTTCGAGTAGTTCAGAGATTGGTTCTCCCAAAGCTACAACAATAATGGGCCAGGAAAGTAATTCTACCCAAGTGAATGGCCTAAGAGATTCCATGGGAGAGGAAGAAAGCTTAACAAATAGAGGAGCTGCAGGGACAAAAGGGTTAGAGTCGGAGTCTTCTCATGCTAACAACGTAGAAGTAGATATAGATAATGAAAAAGATCTTTATAGAGTGGACAAACTTGACTCGGATGAAATCTCTATGCAGAAGGCTTCAAGAGTAGAGGGGTTACTGAATCAAACAGTTGGTGAAAATGTGACAACTAAGATTGTGGATGAGACAGGTCGATCTACCGCCATTATGAGTGATTGCATTCCTGCACATGAAATGCAGATGAAATCGGTTAAAATTGAAAATCAAAGTTACAGAAATACAGCTGAGCTGCAAAATGAGGAGAAATGTTCAGACACTGAGAAAAAGCTACAAGATGGGTTGGTTGTACCTGAAAAAGAAAGGAAAGTTAATAGTGCTTTATCTGAAAATCCTAGCAGCTCTTTGTGCCCTGGGATTCCTCAGGCATCTGTTGACACAAATTCCTGCATAGTTGGTGATAATGTATTGATAGGAGCTGACGTTGAAGCATTAAAACATCAGCCTAGCACAGATGCAATAATGTTAGATACTGTGAAGGAGGACTCTATCCTTAAGGAGGCACGGGTTATACAGGTTTTCTTTTTCAACTTGGCTTGATGATCTTAAGTTGTCGTGTTTCAAAGAAGTTATTACCTATTCATCTATTTATGTATGACATAATACACTAACAGGCTAAGAGAAAAAGAATTGCTGAGTTATCTTGTGGTACCGCAACAGTGGAGGTCCGTGAGAGATCTCAATGGGATTTTGTCCTCGAAGAAATGGCATGGCTGGCAAATGATTTTGCGCAGGTCTGATCTAGTTAAACAGTTTTCTAATTTAAACTCTATACATCTGCATGGAAAAAGCTGTATTTTATGGATTGGTATTCTGTTATTTCCAATAGTGTCTGGACATTCCTCTGCATAAATGAGCTTGTCCACTTTTATGTTGCTGGAAAAATTTTCATTCAACTTTCAGATTGCATTTTGTTTACTCACCTTTTTTCGGTCTTCTAGGAGCGCCTTTGGAAGATGACTGCTGCTGCACAAATTTGCCATAGAGTTGCTATGACTTGTCAGTTGAGATTTGAGGAACGAAATCAGCACAGAAAGCTGAAAAAAATAGCTTCAATCCTATCTAATGCTATATTGCAATTCTGGAGTTCTGTGGAGGTTCCGGGGGAGCTGGAGAAGACAAGCTTGGGAACTGATAAGGTATTTGACTGTCAGACCTCTTTTATGGTTTTTGATGACAATGGTGACCATATAGTTCTTTCCTTTTCTTTTAAATCAGAATTATGCACACATATATACTTGTTAGATTAAAGTACACAGACGTCCTGGAACCACATTGTTAAGTTTATGACTGGACTGTGATCTGTAAGCCACACACAATTTTACGGATATTTCCTTCCTATGACAGATAAGCCAGATAATTCTAATTTGCTTGAATTGTCTTCCATATTTACCTCCAGGAGTCTCTGGTTATGTTGTTGTATTGTAATTTGTAAAACTTAATGGTATCCTCATAAGTAATACTACTGTCGTATGCAGGAGAGTTTCCAAGAATCTAATTGTGAGAATGGCAGAAAATGTCTAGCTGGGGGTGTCAGGGAGTATGCAAGTAGGTTTTTGAAGTATAACAACTCTTCTACCCCCTATCATTCAGCTGCACCATCAACACCGGACAATATGTCTGAGCCAGAAATATTGGATATATCTCTGGTTGATCAGCTTACAGAAGTATGAGTTTCTTAAAAAATTCTGCAGCCTCAGTTGAGTATTACTGCTGTGGATAGCTCTAAAATATTGCTGATTGAGCTTTGTTATTGTGCAGGAAAGCCTCTTTTATTCAGTTCCATCTGGTGCAATGGAGGTGTACCACAAGTCCATTGTGTCCTATCTTGCACGCTGTGAGGTACGTGAGATTTTTCTGGGCTAGGAGGTCTCATATTGTATCCCTGATTACGTATATATTCCTGAGAATATACATCTGTTCTCCAAAGATACTTAACAGAAATTTTCTGTTTCCAGAAGTCTGAAAGTAGCATGCAGGAGGAGGTTGATACATCAGCCTGTGATGCTGGAGGTGTGCACACTTCTTGGTTGTTTGAGTCCGCGTGCGGATTAAGTATTTGCTGATTTTTTTTATATCTCCAATTGTAGATATAGGATACAATGTCACTGCATTAGATGAGGATGAATGCGAAACAAGTACCTATTATCTTCCTGGAGCTTTGGAATGTAGCAAATCATTTAATCTAAGCCACAAAAAAAGGAAGAATTTAATGAAGTCTCATTCTGCCCGGTCATATGATCTTGGAGGTGAGTTACCGTACGTCAACTACATAGGTGGGTCTAACTCATCGAATCTGATGGCGAAAAGGCCTGCCAGTAATACCAATGTCGGCTCAGTTCCAACGAGGCGTGTGCGCACTGCTTCCAGGCAGAGGATTGTGAGTCTTTTTGGCTGTGCTACTGCTGGGAGTGTACCAGTGCCCTTAAAAACGGATGCGTCTAGTGGGGATACTAGTTCTTTTCAGGATGAGCAAAGTAGTTTGCATGGATCAGCAGTCCAAAAAGGCACAGAGGTTGAATCAAGTTGTAATTTTGAGAAGCAGTTACCTTATGACATGGCTGAAACCTCAGGAAAACCTAAAAAGAAGAAGAAAACTCATCTGGTAGTTTGCAATATCAGCATAAAATAGTTGCTATTTGTTTTAGTTGGCATTGCATTGTAATTTAGGATTTTATTTGTTGCAGGGATCTGCATATGACCAAACGTCGCATCACGATTCGTCAGTCCATGCTGAACAGGTAATTTCATTGGTAAAACCCTAAGAATCAATTTGAACAAATGTTTTACGGAAAGCATGCCCGGAGTTCAGGTGGTATGTTCTAATTAGTGTCAATGCTTGACTAGCGTGCTAAAATGAAAATTTTACTACATGCTGAAGTGGTTTGATGCTGGAGTTCTGTTCTTGGGATTGAAATACTTAACAATTTTATTCTTTGTTTCCGTTTTTATCTTGAAGAGGTGGCTGTTGACAGTGTCATATTTTTTGAAATGAGAACTTTAGATACAATAGTTGGTAAATATGTATCCTCTACTGGTAATTGACTTCCTAGAAAGGATACTAATTTGTCCTTATTTTGGCAGAAGGACCACTGGAAGAAGCGACCAGAGAATCATTTCGATATGAATGGTATTATTTGCAAATTCTTTTTTACTCTGTGATGCATTCTATTATTGTAGTTCTTTAGCCGTTTGGGGTGAGCCTCAGCCCCAGTCTTCCTTTATAAATCAAACAAAACTAGGAGTCATTCTAGAGGATATCATGTTTTCAGCTGCTTTTTTTTTTTGGTGTACACCTTATCATTAACCACCAGATATAATTCTAAGGCAATGGTTATTGTGGAGTTATTAAAACCTAGAGTGGAAGGTTGTAATTTGGATCGAGTCAACTGTTTCCGGAAACTTACATGAGTTTGTTGCTTTATCGACACCTTCCCTTTTTATGTCTCGATGCTGCTATATAATGAGTTTATAGTTCTGTGACCAATTTAAATTGTATTATAAGGTTTATATGGTCCTCATAGTGGAAAGAAGCAAAAGACCACCAAGCTTGAGAATAATTTTGATAGTGCTATTCCTCTCACTGGATCAATTCCTTCTCCGGCAGCTTCCCAGGTGAGCAATATGTCCAACCCCAACAAATCTATCAAGTTTATTGGAGGTCGTGATAGGGCCAGAAAAATAAAAGGCCTGAAGGTATATGCTGTTGAAGGTTTGCTAACTCCATTCACTTTATTTGAGGATATTTGTTTTGACCTAAAATTTTATTTTTTGCAGATTTCTCCTGGCCAGCATGGTTCTGGAAATCCATGGTCACTATTTGAGGATCAGGTTTTTTATTCGTCATCTTCATTAACATCGATATACTGTATGTTGCTCTATGAGTATCTAATATTATTTTTCCACCATATAGGCGCTTGTTGTCCTGGTGCATGACATGGGCCCTAACTGGGAGCTCATTAGTGATGCAATGAACAGCACTCTTAAAATTAAGGTAACTGCCTGTTATTTCGAAAAATCTTGGGGTTTTCTTTGGTACATTTCCAACAGAGTGGAGATTCTTTCTTTGGTACAGTTCCAACAGAGTGGCAAAGCTATACTTCAATAAATTATACTGTTTGTTTCTATTCTAGTAAACTGTTGTGTTGGATATTGTTGTCCAGGATATTGCTTTCTCGTATCAGTGAACAAATTGGTATTTGTTACTGGCTGACTCATTTGTCCATTGTTTGATCCACATCTTATTTTATTTTCCAGTGTATATATCGTAATCCGAGTGAGTGCAAGGAGCGGCATAAGATTCTGATGGATAGGAGTGCTGGTGATGGAGCTGATAGTGCTGAAGACTCAGGGACTTCTCAGTCTTATCCATCCACTTTACCTGGCATCCCAAAGGTTTTTCTTTGGCTCTGAGACAATTAACAAGGTGTCCTCTATGTTTACACTAATTTAATTGCCCCGGATATGTTGGTTATATTTAGGGAAGTGCGAGACAGTTGTTTCAACGATTACAAGGGCCAATGGAGGAAGATACCCTGAAGTCCCATTTTGAGATGATTTGTTTGATTGGGAAGAAGTTACATAACAGAAAGACTCCGGTTGGTTCACCTAGTGCTCTGTTACTGTTTCCAAGCTTGAACCTAAAACTAGTAGATACTGTCTTTCTGCATTTTTTTCAGTCATAATTCAACCTTGCCTGCCAATAGTGATAGTTCCTCGTGTTTGTCCTGTTTGTAGCATAAAGCAGATGATATGATGGGTACATAGTCCAAATTTTAGTTTTTGAGTTCCTTGTTGGAAGAATGCTGGAAGGGTTTTAACTTATAGTTCAGAGAGTGTTCTCAGGGTTTCTGTGGTTTCTTGATCACGGAAATCAGTTTTGAAGTTTCACTGGAGCTGGTAAAAATGTTTTTGCTTATAGACATCCGGGATATAGAACATGAGAAGATAGGCTTCCTTGTCTTGTTATAGTCAGAGTTTATGCTAAGAAATGCACATCTCCATCACTCTTATTTGACATACGCGGTCTGCATGTTTCAACACATAGCTACAAATCTTGGCTAACATTTACCGAAGTCAATAGGAACCTTGACATTGTAGTTTGAAGTATGAATTTTTTAAAGGCCCTAAATCTGTTTTCGTTGCTGCTTTTGTATGTTTGCGACTGTTTCATCTATCTTCAAGAATGATGTTCGGGATCCCAAGCAGATAGTACCAGTTCACAATTCACAAGTCATGGCTCTTTCTCAAGTATTCCCAAATAATCTGAATGGAGGTGTTCTAACGTAAGTTTCGGTGTTTCCTTAATTTCATGTTTCCTGATTACTACTTTCGCAATTCTGATATTTTGCTATACTCTGGATGAAGGCCCCTTGATGTCTGTGATGTGTCAACTTCTGGTCAAGATGTATTTTCACATGAAAATCCAGGTTCACATCCTGGTCTTCCAATGTTGAATCAGGGAACACCAGGTCTCCCTACTTCTGGAGCACATCCATCCACTCCTGGATCATCTGGTGTAGTTCTCCGTAAGAATTTGCCAACCACATCTGGCCTACAGAGTGCTTCTGTCAGGTAGAGCTGTAATGAATGGTTTGTCTTGGTAAATGCACACATTTGTGCATCTCCACTCAATTTACTTAAGGGTTAGTACTTGTTTTTAGTAGTTGATATATTTTTTCTTTGTAGGGATGGTAGATTCAACGTTCCTAGAGGGTCTTTGCCAGTTGATGAACAACACCGAGTACAACAATACAATCAGATGTTATCTGGTAGAAACCTGCAGCAGTCTTCCTTATCAACTCCGGGAGCTGTCTCAGGATCGGATCGTGGACATCGCTTGGGTCCTGGTGGAAATGCTATGGGTGTAAGTGGAATGAACAGGAGCACACCCTTGTCAAGGCCTGGTTTTCAAGGGGTGGCCTCACCAGCACTGCCAAATACTGGTAGCATGCTTTCCTCTGGCATGGTGGGAATTCCAAACACTGGAACTATTCACTCTGGAGGAGGAGTTTCTCAAGGAAACTCCATGCTCAGGCCTCGTGAAGCTGTGCAGCATATGATGCGGGTAAGGTTTTTGGCTTTTGCTTGCTGCTATATCAGTTTTTTAGATTTCTCACATGCGGGAACTTAGGGTACTTATCTGGATCCTTGTTAGAATTTGCTTCTGATTTTTTGTCAACCGCTGGTTGATTGACATCTTGAACCTGTTTGAGAACATTTCGAACAATCCAGTGAAGATAAAACTGATATGCATTAGTTTCAGATGCAGGCTGCTCAAGGGAACAGTCAGGGGATCCCAGCTTTCAGCGGTTTGAGTTCTGGGTTTACTAATCAGACAACTCCTCCTCATGCGTACCCAGGACATCTTTCCCAGCAGCATCAGATGTCACAGCAGTCACACGTGCTTGCCAACTCGCATCATCCTCATCTCCAAACCCCAAGTCATGCCACTGGGGCACAGCAGGAAGCCTTTGCTATCCGTCAAAGGCAAATTCACCAGAGGTTTTTGCAGCAGCAGCAGTTTCCAGCATCTGGTGCTATGATGCCACATGTACAACAACAACCTCAGGGCTCTTCTGTTTCTTCTTCTCCACAAAACAGTCCTCAGACTCAACCACCCGTTTCGCCCCAGCCATTATCGATGACCCCAGTGTCGACCTCTCCTAATATTAATGCTATGGCACAACAGAATCCTCAAAAATCTCAGTTGCCGCTTCATGGTCTGGGTAGGAACTCTCTGTCTGGTGCTTCTGGAGTGAACAATCAAGCTGGAAAACAACGGCAGCGACAACTCCAGCAGCAGTTGCAGCAGTCTGCAAGACAACATCCACACCAGCGGCAGCCAACACAAGGTCAACAGCAGAATAAACAAGTAAAGGGGATGGGTAGAGGAAACATGATCCATCAGAACATCACTGTTGATCAGTCGCACCTGAATGGCCTCACCATGGCCCCAGGAAATCAGGCTACCGAAAAAGGAGAGGCACCGGTTCAAGTTAGGCCTGATCAGCAGTCTAATGCAGGGACTGCCACAAGCACGCATCTGCAGTCTAAACCATTTGTTCCTCCGCAGTCCTCAAATCATTCACAGCAACTGCCAAAAGTGTTTCCTGGTGCTTCATCTCCGTCTCAACAACAGCAGACACAATTACAGTTAGACAATAGCTCTCCTGCTGCCCCATGTAACATCTTATCCACCCCTAGCCCGTCAATTACACCAGCAGTTGCACCTTCCAACCATCAGCATTTGTTGCTACACCAAAAGCAGCGCAATCAAGTGCAATCAACAGCTCAACGAGTTGTTCACCATAATCATCTTGGGAACTCTGAGCTATTGAGGAAGTCCCAAGCTGAGCGTATGGCACGCGTTCCGCAGTCTGTCACCAATACCACCCAAACAGCTAGTATGAGTACGACTAAGGGTATGCCTCAAGCGAGTAATGATTTGAAAAACGTAAAAGCAGTTGGGTCTACAGCAGTGCCTTCTCCAAATGCATTGGAACCGCCACCTTCTATCCCATCTGTGCAAAATGCTGCTTCTAAAGTAGTAATCAGTTCCAATACTGATTCAGCTGGGAATGATCCAGTAACAAAAACGAACCAAGGGCTAGCTCAGAAGCATTTATCTGGTGGCTTGGCTAGTCATGTGCTCAAGGGAGTGACACAAAAACAACAGTCTATACCTTTAGTAGAAAAGAGACCAAACCTGCCAGAGCAGCTGACTGTACAAAATCAGAAACACCTTGCTTCTGAGCAGCAGCCTCAATTAGAAGAAGCACAAGAAGTACCATCTTCCAAGCCTCCTGATACAAAAGTGGAATGAGAGGCATAACAGATGAAACCTAGAACCTCGAGTAGCTGTAGATCCTGCAAGGCTTATGCTGGCCCTTACCGACAACCCTGTACAGGTGATTTGTCTCCTCCGTCATATCTGATCCTCATCAGAGTAGTCAGATCCTCACTTTGTGGCATTAAACATCATCAAGTGGGCGGTCATAGAGATTTGGCTGTGATGCTGTATAACATAACTTTGGTTGAGTCCAGCCTATATAAACTCTGCAAATTGAGGAGTTCGCAGATTTGACGAGAGCACAAAGGAGATAAATGGGGAAGAAGAAGAAAAATTCATGCAGGTGTTTTTGCCTCTTATGAACAGAGAGAGAAAGGTATAATCATAATGTAAATTACCACTTGCATCATAGAGAAGTAGTCCCTTTCTTCTTCTTCTTCTTCTTCTTCCTATCTTTTGGTTTGGGAGAGTGGAAACAGTTGATAATGTTTTGTACAGAAGTCTCTACTCTTCCACCCATTTTTTTTGTTTCCTCGTCCTTTGTGGCATATAATTTAGGGTCTTCTAATTTCTTCTCCTGTGGGTTTAGGTTAGTTTAATTTGAATGAATGTATCATCATTGTTCTTTCACCTTTTCTTATGGTAAAAAAAAATTCAAATGCTTCCCATAACATTTTGTGTACATAACTAGATTAGATTTACATGAGAATTGATTCACATAACATTTTTGGTACATATGCATTTCTAGATTGGTAACTAACAATGGCATTTGGTAAAATCTCTGATTAGAAAGAATCAAAGGCAGTGTTAAGAAACTGAAGAAGCTGAGTTTGAGAACTCTGAATCAAATTGATCCGTTTAATCTCCATCTCCTTACGCAGCTTCACTATCTCCTTAACAAACTCCATCTTCCTCTTCTCCATTACCATAACTCTCTCAGCAAAAACCCTAATCTCAGCCGCCACAGCTCTCGTCCCCTTCCTCCGCTTCTCACCTTCTCCTTCATCGTTCCTCTTCCTCTTCGATCTCTCTCTTTGTCCCCATGACAACAATCCACCACCAACTCCAGCAAATCTATTAACCGTACTAGGTCTTCTCAATATGTAATTTATACTCTTTGATTTGCTCCGTCTCTCATCTTCTTCTTCTTCTTCTTCTTCGCCTTCTTGTTCCTCTCCATCTTCTTCTTCTTCGTAGTGTTTACTCGAATTCGGAGGTAGACGTGTGAGAGGACGAGCTGAGATTGGAGCTGGATTTGAATCTAATTCCTCCATTTGAGTATAGAAAGGCCAAATTGAGATAGGTCCCATACTTTGTCTCTCAGCTCTGAATCTTTTACGCATCTTCTCGATCTTGTGCCTACACTGTGTAGCTGACCTTTCAACGCCGGACCGAGCGGAGACAGAGACGGCGATCTCTTCCCAGTGAGTGGATTTGAGAGGACCGCGACCAATTTCGTACCATTTCTCTTTGTAGGATTCGATTAGGAGAAGAGTCTCGTCGTGAGTCCAGAGTACTGGTTGGGTTTTTCTTGCGACGGAGGAGGTTGAAGCAGCTAAGGCTACGACGGTTGTATGCGGTGATGGAGAGGACGGAGCCGTATTTGTTGTTGTGGCTGAGAGTGGTTGATTTTGCTGCGGCGGAGTAGCGGCGGAATTAGGGTTTGAATCAGAGGGAGGAGAAGAAGTCGGCGAAGGTGTCGCCATGGTTTAATTTAGGTGGAATAATGCCAATTGGGGCTTCGGATTGTTGTGACTTGTGAGTTAAAAGTTAAAACTCTTAACTCGGATCACTGGGCTTTGGTCTTCTCGTTGACTTTTTGATGTTGGGCCCAATAAAGATTTTTAGTGGACCAGACTACTTCTCTTAGAGCAGAAAACAAAAAAAATCATGATGCGATTTGAAACAATGACCTTGATGTGTTCTCTTATGTTCCAAGTTTGGTCCAAATCAAGACACATGCACAAGGCAAAAAGAAAAGACAAAGCAGTTTAGAAAAAGCGTCGATTTGAGCAAAACAAGTTGAGACTTGAAGAGTTTGAAAAACCAGTCTAGAGGCAATACGCAGGAGGAGGCAAAAAGAAGAAAACGGTATGTTATGTTACTGGACAGAATATTTATTTTCCATCTTATTTACTTTATTTTGGCACCGAATCTGCTTTTAATTACTTGTGTTGCTTCTCAAATCATTTCAATTTCAATATTTGCATATTGACTACGTTGATTATTGTAAGAAGCTTGGTTTTTCAAGTTGCTATATAACATTATTATGATTGAGAGAAAAAGGTAAAAAAGGACTTCTGTTTTCAATTGATTGGTTTAAACTGACCTTAAAAGATTTAAATTGGTTATTGATTTGGCTAAGAAGGATGCTATTGATTGGTTTCAAGCTCAAGAGTTGCAGATTGAAAGAAACACGTCGAACAATGGTAGAATTACTGGCCCCTAGTTATTCGAGGTGGAGAAGGACGAAATAAAACTGGATTAAATGTAATTTTGATGGAAGTTTTGTTAATTCTACAACTCCAACAAAAGCTGATTGGCTCTTCCGTGTTGATAAAGAAACCTTTTGTGGCGCCGTAAACAGTAATGGTAAATGTGTTATGACTCCTCTAATCCTCTTGAAGTAGAATGTCAAGCTCTTTTTATGTCATTGTAATATACGTGGGCAAAAAGATATAGGAAAGTAGTATTTGAAGGTGATAGCAAATGCCTTATAGATGTTGTCAATGGCTCTCAAAATAATTTTGATGTGTATAACTGGGTTGGAGATATCACGACTTGGGCGAGGAGATTTGATGAAGTTAAGTTTCAATGGTGTTCAAGAGATTGAAATAGAGCAGCAGATATATTATCGTAGTTGCTTCTTGATGGTACAAGTTTCATTTCCATTTCTATGTTCCTTATCTTTTGAATGATTCTCTGCATAATGACTTTTTATATTTCGATTATGATCAATGAAATTTCTAGCTGTTGAAAGGGGAAAAAAAACTTTTATAATGTAAATCAATAAAGTAGCACGATTAGTAAACAATAGGATTGATAAACTACATTTTGTAATTTTGTATATTAAAAAAAGTTGTAATATCATCAACTTATTTCAGTTTCAAATTTTAGTTGTTCTACTATCATAAATCGAAAACAATCATTAAAAAT
Source organism: Cardamine occulta (assembly GCA_028015245.1). Taxonomy (NCBI): domain Eukaryota; kingdom Viridiplantae; phylum Streptophyta; class Magnoliopsida; order Brassicales; family Brassicaceae; genus Cardamine; species Cardamine occulta. Next base: position 10,925,540 of record CM051372.1, on the reverse strand, counting down.
GAAGAAAAAGACTGAACTAGGAAGACAAAACGAATAAGCCAAACCAAATGAAAGTTGCGAGATTCGCACTCTTATCCTTGTATTTTAAACCTATTAGCACAAAATATGAAGCATGAGTTATTGCATGTACTACCACTTGACTTGGTGGTGAAAACTCATGAATTACGATTTTATTGCGATGATGAATTACGATTTTTATTTAATGAGGATCGTTGATTCATCTATAGAGTTTAAACCTAAACCTAGCATCCTTAGCGAACAAGTCAGGAGGATATCTCAAGTCATTCACTGTGAGGGTTTATTGTTATGCATCGTGATTGACAATGAAACTAGGGTTTTGGTTTGGAACCCGTATTGCGGACAAACGAGCTGGATCGAACTCACATATTCTCACCGGCCAAATGGATTGGAGGAGTTCAGTTACGCTCTTGGATATGAGAATAATGAATCAATTAAGTCGTAGCTTCAAACTCTTGAAGTTTATAGATTATTGCTACGATGTGTCCGAAAAGCAATTTTTTTGGTATGAAATCTATGATTTCGACTCTGGTTTATGGACAACTCTTGAGTTACTCCACACTGGGGTATAATTGATGGTGACTGTGGAGTTTTTTGAAGGGAAACAATTATTGGTGTGTCACAGAAAGGGAATCAGAATCCCATGTCATCGATCACATAATTTGTTTTGATTTTACAAGAGAAAGATTTGGGCCGCTTCTGCCTCTTCCGTCTAGCGCTAGGGATCTTGAATATGATTATGTGACTTTATCTTGTGTTAGAGAAGAGAAGCTTGCGGCTTTATTTCAGCACAACGAATCAAATATGTATGAGTTCGAGATATGGATTACGACTAAGATTGATGTTGAAATGGTGTCGTGGAGCAAGTTCTTGAAAGTGGATACGGGACCTTACATAGCAGTTCCATATTTAGAAGGAGGTTTCTTCATTGACGAGGAGAAGAAAGTCGTCATGGGTTTTAGTTTAGATTATCCCAAAACATTTAGCATCATCGGAGAAGATGGATACTTAAGAAATTTGGATCTCGGAGTACCTGCAAACCCATACGATCGGAAATATGTGTGCTCTTATGTTCCAAGTTTGGTCCAAATCAAGACACCTGCACAAGGCAAAAGGGAAAGACAAATCAGTTTAGAAAAGCAATATGCATGAGGAGGAAATAAGAAGATAATTAGTCTCAATTTTACAAAGCCTAATTTATTATGTTACTATCTATTTCTTTTCTCATTTACGTTGATTACTGTAAGAAACTTGTTTTTCAAGCTGCTATTATTATGATTTATGATTGAGAGAAAAAAAGTTCACTTCTCTATTCAGTTGATTCTACTACTTGGACTTGTGTTAAATTAAAAGATTTAAAATGGTTAAGCGTTTATAAATTATAAAGTGCTATTACTTTACAACATTCAGAAGTTCTTTCGTTCGTTACATGAACATCAAACTTAATTGTATTTGTAAATTGTAAACGTAAGTATAATTACACCAATAGTGTAAAAAACATTTGTGTTTGTGCCAATATAATCCCCCACCACTAATGAAAATTTTATACTAAAATAACAATGATGTTCATTATAATGTTCTTTATGGAAAAAGTAAAAAAAAAATCCCAAATAATTTCACTAATTTCGATGTTTTTCTACCCTAAAAAAAACTGGTAGATAAACACAATTTTTACTACTTAAACAATTGTAAGCTCTCCCTCTTCAATTTCACCATCTGAAAAAAATCAAAAACCATTAAATCCCAAACATATATATATGTTTGGTTGGAATATGATAAGAGATGAGTGTGAATGTGTGATGTGTCTCACCTGTAATATGGTTGGAGGTTGAAGTAGAAGCTATACAGACTTTGGATATGAGATTCAAAGATAAAATTTATTCTGAAAATTGAGTTTCAGCTGGGAAGTTTCTGCAGTGTCTTGGCCAGCACGAACTCATTCCCTGCATTTATCATCAAAGAAGAAGAATGTTTCATATTTGACGTATACAGAGATTGAACCCAAGTGTTTACATTGGAGAAGACTAGAAGCTCTCACCGTTGAGCTGTTCTCCTTCAAGCTCTCCAAAGACTCAGCGAGTTCAATTTGTTTTGACGCGGTTAAAAAGAGCGCCTGTCACAACATTCAATTCTAACTTCAGTCTAATGCCTTGAGATAGATATATATATATATATATATAGATCTTCAAACAAGGGTTTATAGGTTTACCTTCTTTGTCTTCTGTAAGTCTTGCTCAATGGATTTGATACGGTCTAATGAATCACGAAGTATATCTTCTTTCTCCTGAGGAATATTTGCCGGTTTATCACACAAAACTGTGACCATGGTCTCTAGATTTTGCAATCTCAGCCAACATGGATGGAGAGACTCTCTTCCTCCTTGCACCTGAGGAGGAGGAACCTGTTGCTGGGGGACCAAAACCGTTAAATCCGGTCTCAGTTGGTTCTCTGGTTGCTTATTTACAAGTCTTCCCAAGATCCGGAACATGAGACATATACACGCTAGAAGTTGGAAGATAAAACGAGCCAACAAACTTGCAACTCTCTGAATAGAGTTTGAAGAACTCCTTTCTACTGTCAGATTACTCAGTAATTGATCTGCAGAAAAGTGTTCTAGAGATTATTAGGATCTTATCAAAAATAGATCATGCCATGAAAACACAGAGTGGCTTTCACCTACTTGCTGAATCAGACTGTTCAATTCTCCCAATACCTACTGCTTCAGCTTGATTGCTCAGCTGAACACGATTGTCCTGTAAACATATGATACGCAGTAATCATTCATTGACAATATTAGGCCACAAGCGACAGAAGAGTACCAGAGTATGTATTAATGTAAACTAACATGTTCAGGATGTGATTCTCCCTCCCTATCTTGTCCTCCATCAGGTGATGATATTTCTGTGTTCACATGCCGCTGCAAGAAATGGGAAAGTGATATTAATACAGAAAGTAACAAACGCCAATCGCTTTTACAAGTCGACTACAATTAATACTCACCCGTAAGGCAAATAATTTAGCCACTTCTCCACTCTCCAGGAGCCCTATTTCATTTGTTTTGTATGTTGCATCTCTCGACCGCACTAGCTAAAAATATGATGCGAAACAGAGATTTTATCATCTAATGCTTTTCCACAGATACTAGTGTCTACACAAAAAGTTGAGGTGAAAAGGGGCATACTTTCATAATCTCCGGATCATTCCAAGGCCCCTTGTTGAATCGCATACATCCACCCTCATTCGCACACGAACAACTTCCTCCAAGAAAATCAGGAAGCTCACTGTGTAAAGGAAAACAACAGAGGCTATCTTTATAAGCCTCCAAAAACAAAGCAAAACTGGATTATACAGAATTCCCACAGATAAAAGTAGAAATTTCTACCTTGGATCTATAATCTCAAGAAGATGACTGCGAAATTTGTTTCCCAATACCTATACAGTAGCCAATGTAAATTGTTGGTCAAGTTGGAACACCTTAGAACTCCTATCTAAGGCTTATTATATATGTGAAAGTTGTAATACATGTATCTTAGAAGTAGTTTTAGGGTCGAGAAAGCCTTTCACTGTGTTCCAAACAAGCTTGAATCCGTTTCCCGCATTAATGATGTACATCTGATTCAACGTCTGTCTTTAATGAACCAAAACATATGTTAGTGTTCTTCAATGGTGGAAAGTGTATAGATTGACATTCACATAACTTTCAAACACCCACCTCAGGATAGTTGTCACCATCAATTTTCTGCATACGCATTACAAGATCCTGAGCTAATTTTCTAAAGCTCATCCAGCTCTGCATCAAAAGAAGCATTTCAAAACTCTCCGGTATCAATGAATAGTAAGGTTGAGAAAAGGAATATAAAGGTATCAACCACTCCATGGACATCTATAATGGTTGTCGAAGAATTAATGTGCCTCTTTGCTGCGATCGAACAAGCTGGAAACTTCTCAGAAAAAGTCTTTTCAAAACCCTGTACATGATATCTCAAGAACCGCTCCAATGTAGTAACCTTCATTAACTTGCAAGGATCAATTTTACCAAGCGGTTCAATATAAACAGGCCTCCCCTCTCTGTCTACACCATGGTAACCATGTGGATAATATTGTTGTACTTCTTCATACTCATCATAAACAAAATCCTGAAAGATCAAAGTCAATGCCAGTTAAGAAAACAACAAAACCCATGTGAAAAGATTCTTAGCAAAAATTCGAAGCTTTAAAATGTTTTTGTAGCACTCATAAACAACAATATCTTTACCAACTCCAAGGAAGGTCTTATCCTTCACCTGCAATATAGTATCAACTCCATTCTCTTTCCTCCACTTTAACATCTCTTCCCACATCTGAACAGCTTTGTCAAGATCAAATCTCCTTGCCTTCAAGAATCTACAAACAGCACAAAAACCAAACCTGATCATGACTAATCCAGATACTTCACAAAACATGATCCTGCAGTATCTTATTACCTCAACATTGTATGATAATCATCGTGTCGAGGTGGAAGCAAATCTAAAGAAACCAAAGCATTTCTAAACACAATCACTGCTTTTTCCTCTTCTTCATCTCTTACATCTTCAATCACAAATGGTGCATACTGATCAGCTACACGCTTCCCTCGTTTCCTTAAACTATGTGTCAATTTCGTTGAAGCTTTAATAGCTTTCTTCTTTAATGATCTAGAACGAACTCTTGGAATCTTTTCATCTTCTGAGATCTCAAGTATCTCACCCAATGCTAACAACAGAATCAAATTAGATTTGATCAAATACTTCAAAGATCATAATAAATGTAAAAATCATAACTTTAATTTACCTGGCATTTGTTTTTAATCAAGAATCAGATGATGATAATGTAAAAACCTCTGTAATCTGCAAAAATTGAAACCCAGAATCTTAAATAAACATAAATGCAGAATTAACATAGATTCACAACTCAGATTATCGAATCAGCAAAATCGTAAATTGGATTCCAAATCAAAGATCAAGAATCAATCAAATAAAAATTGATCCTTCCCCCCCCCCAAATGAAAGATCCAGCAAAAAAAAAACCCAGAAATGATTTTCAAAATTCTTCTCTTACCTAATAAGCGATCTCACGAAATCACGGAGTATCAAATCAGAACTCTCTTTAAATTTTCCAGATTTAGGTAAAGAAAAAAAAAAGATTTTTCTCTCTCTGTCAAAACAAAAACGTCGCTTTCAGATTATTACAAAGTCAAATCTCAGAAAAATACATATATTACAGTGTTCCTCGGAGGAGAAAGAAGACGAAGCGTCGTTATCAGA